>OY660884.1:200000-320000 GCA_962446985.1 Xyrichtys novacula | reverse complement strand
CTCCGTCTTTGAATGGGTGTGTATGTGGTTTCCTGTTCTTTTGAAGTTTGTCGCGATACGAGGTTTCCTCATGTTTGAAACGCCCCCCTGCTGAGTTGATCCTCCATGATCCTCGCTTCTGAGTTCAATAAACTGGGCTCTTATTTTGAAAGTATGCATGCATGTGTTCCGGTCTCACTCTGTTGCGCGTCTCGCAGCTCCGTTAAAAACTGTTGCGACATGATTTCTGGTAAAACCCGCTCAGAGCTCCGTCTGCTGCTGTCCCCTCACACCGTGGAGGAGTTCACGGGAACATGTGGAGGAGTTTCTGGAGTTTGATGTTGGTGTCAGTCTGTTTTTGTCCGGACATGTTCATATATGTGTGTGTTTTCACTTTAGATCACACACACACACACACACGCACGCACGCACGCACGCACGCACACACACACACACACACACACACACACACACACACACACACACACACACACACACACACACACACACACACACACACACAATAACCACACGCTCAGAGGGCGAAAGTTTCAGTATTTTTATGAGAAATAAAATATGTTGGAATGTTTGGATGATTAAAATGATGTTTGACATTTTTGTGACAGTGTGACAACTCCGTCTGCGTTCACTCTGCAGGTTCTGATGCACAATTCAGATTTTTAGTTCAATCCGATCTTTTTGTGCGGTCGTTCACATTACAAAAACGAATACGTCCGTGAAGTGACCCTCATGAACAGAAAACACAAACATCTTCCCGCTCCTGTTTGTGTTGAACAATGGTGACGTTTGTCTCATATTGATGACGTAAAGGTCGGATGAACACGACCTGAGCGTCACACTGCAGTCACATCAGATACATATCTGATTTATATCCACATACAGAAGAGGGTCGGATCAGAACCAATCAGAACTGACCTGCAGTCTGAACGTAGACTAAGCTTGTTAGCTGGATGATGATGTGGCCTGTTGCCTTTTTTAACAAATGAAAACTACAGTGAACAACGGGACTGAGGTGAGAACTCGAAGAGAACGGGATAAAAAATAAATGAACAACAGGTCCTTTTGAACCCAACAGTAACTTTGTGCTCCAGGTTGCTCCCCGGGAACTAAAAATCTCCTGTGGCTCATCGCACATTTCCACCAGGTGTATCAATACTGTTAATCAGGCCAACGACCTCCAGGGGTCGCCTCTAAAAATGAAGTCACCTGCACAGGTGAGAAAACACACGATGGGAGATGAAGTCCCTGACAGAAGTGGGATTGTATTTTCAAATCCACTGACTCCTGATCAGAGTCACAGAATCAGATCTAGACCGCCATGACTGTAACCACACTGAAGACGTCCTCCAGGCGATGATTCGGCCGACTCTCCCAACACGACTGCGCAAGTGGTGGTTCCAGGAAGTGGAGAAAATCCCAGAAATACAGAGAGCAACTCGGCTTCAGATTCGTATAATGACGGGAGGCGGAGCCAAGTTGTCCATAGTTTATAAACTGGTCCATGGTCTCGTCAGCTGACTGTGATAACGACACCTGAACAGCTGATTGTCCTCTCAGCAACATTACAGCCGACACTCATGTTTGTCCACACCCTTCAAACCACCATCACTGTCTTCAGTCTCAGGTCCAGAAGAGAGTTCTGTCTTGATCTCCATTTCTGAACTCTGTGGATCCACGTTCCCGTCTAGTTCAGGTCTTGTCCGGTCTCCTTCTTCACTCTTTGTTTCAGCCTCTCTTTTCTCCTCAGTTTGATGCGTCCCTGAAGTCCGACCACAAACACATTTGTGACTTTTGAGCTGAGCTCGCCGAGGGAACGTTTGTCCACAAAGGCTGCAGCTGAAAGATTTGTCCCCACAGTGTTTGGCCATGTGAAGTCGCAGGTAAAACCTCTGCTTGAAACTTTTACCGCAGTCGGAGCAGCTGAAGAGTTTCACTCTGCTGTGAACTAACATGTGTTTGTAGAGATTCTGTTCAAAGTTAAATCTTTTTCCACACTTAGAGCAGCTGAAGAGTTTCTCTCCTCCGTGATGTTCCATGTGAGCGGTCAGACCAGACTTGTGGTTGAATCTTTCACCACATTCGGAGCAGCCGAAGGGTTTCTCTTCTTCATGCAGCGCCATGTGAGTCGTCAGGCAGAACTTTCTGCCAAATCTTTTGCCACACTTGGGGCAGCTGAAGGGTTTCTCTCCGGTGTGAATTCTCATGTGTCGGGTCAGACTGGACTTCTGATTGAACTGTTTCCCACATTCAGGGCAGTTTAAAGCTTTCTCTCCCGTGTGACTCATCATGTGTCTGGTTACACCTTGTTTGTGATTAAACCGTTTCCCGCACTCAGAGCAGCTGAACGGTTTCTCTACTTCGTGAATGATCATATGTCTGGTCATACAGTCTTTGTACTTGAAACTTTTCCCACACTCAGAGCAGCTGTACGGCGTGTCTCTGGTATGAATGATCATGTGTCTGGTCAGATGACCATTACTGCTAAATCTATTCCCACACTCAGAGCAGGTAAAGGGTTTCTCTCCAGAGTGGGTTATCATGTGCTGGTCCAGGTTTCCTTTCTTTTTAAAGGTTTTACCACAGTTGGGGCAGATGAAGGGTTTCTCCTCCCTGTGAATTATCATGTGTCTGGTCAAGCGATACTTCTGTTTGAATGCTTTCCCACACTGCGGGCAGCTGTGATCCCGCTCCTCAGTCATTCCTGTCCAATCTTTATTATTTTCCACTCCGTTTGATCCCGACTGCTCCGCCCTGCCCTCCCTCCACTCGTCACTGTCATCAGTCTCAGGCTCAGAAGACTCTTCAATTCTCACCTCAATCTCTGGCTGTAAATCGCTCTCTGTGTCAGGATTCACGGCCGGTTCTGAACCTTCACAGTCCGCTTCTTCGGCGCCGCTTTCCATATGATCAGTTGGTCCTTGATAAAGTGGTGAGGTGGGCGGAGGTACCTCCTCATCTTCACTCTTTACGATGACCACATTGAATGGGAGCTTGGTGGTACCAGCCTCCCTGAGTCCTTGAAGCTGCTCTCCCTCCTGACCGCTCCAGTTTTCGTCCTCCTCTTCCATGTTTATGTGTGGGGGCGCAGTGTCCCCCTGGTCCAGGCTGGGGCTCCAGTCCTCAGGAGGCTCTTCTTTAACCCAGGAAAGCTGGTGGACATCTGCAGGAAAGACTATAATACAGAAAAACACGTGACAGGAAGCTGTGAGTTTCTATAGAAACCAAACATGGGACAGTGAGCATCATGAAGTTAAACTGAAGAGAACTCTCCACCGACATCCTCCACTTTAACTTCTTATCGACCAAATGACACCTGAGGATTCAGCGACACCTCCAGACAGAGACGAGTTAAATTTGTGGTTAAATCAACAGAAACACGACTTTCTATGGCAGCAGTGAAGGAGGCTCCTAGAACACTGGGGGGGGGGGGGTGTCTTCAGAAACAGGTGAAGATAGAGATCCAGGGTCCGTCTGAAGACCATGACCCTCTCTAAGAACAGAGACTTTATAAATATTAGAGTTCTTCTTCCACACATGGAGGTCAGTGAAGCTGTTAGCTAACTGAGGCTAACTGAGGCTAACAGAGGCTAACTGATGCTAACAGAGGCTAACAGTCGGCGGAAGGACGTTCAGCTCTGAAACATCAACAGACAACAAGTTTTAAAACAAACAGTCAGAAAACCGACCTGCTGTGGTCAGCCTGCTAACAGCTGTTGTTGTTGTTGTTGTTGTTCTCCTGCTCAGCTGTTTTCTTTGTCGGAGCAGCTCCTCCTCCTCCTCCTCTTCCTCCTCCTCCTCTTCCTCGGACCTGGGTCGTCCTGTCAGGTCCCTGCAGACCGCGAAGAGCCAAGGTCTGGATAAAATGTTGACATCCTGAAACCCGGACATGTTACCGGACTCAAGAGTCCACGGAGGACGTGAGTGAGGACAGGAGAGAGAGGAAGGCTGCGGCCTTTTCTGTCACACTAACTCACCCGCACACGTTTGCTGATAGGACGTCTTTCTTCTTCTGTGGTGTTTAATGGCGGTCGGTAAATCACCTTATGGTGCAATACCGCCGAGAGCTGGACTGGAGTGTGAAACAGAGACCAGGACAGAAAACAGTCAAACCAGGACAGAAAACAGTCCACACATTTATTTATTTCATCAAACCCGAGCAAAAATATATACTCTTTAAAATCTAGATGACAATAATAATAATAATAATAATAATAATAATAATAACAATAATAACTATTATTATGTTCCTCACTTTGGACACTAGATGGTGCTATGAGGGTCGTGTGTGTCAGGCGCTCACACTGCAGGTCAAAAGACGATTATTTTGGGAGAAGTGGTGGAAGTTTTCCTTTTTCAAAGAGCAAACGTTTAAACAGCATTGATTATAAATCAATAAAGTGGATTGATAACATGATGACGTCATAAAGGTAACCTTGACAGAAAACGCTCAACGTCGATGAAATACAAGATTTATTTTGTACAAACAGCTGAGAAAACATGTTTTCAAAGTGACACTAACGGCGAGGATGAAGACACACGACAGAGTTCACGACTTTCTGAGTTCATGACCTTCGCAGAAAGATCCGGTGAGTTAACAAACACGAGTCCAACTCTGTGACCGTCTGAGGAGGACTCGAGTCCCACCTGATCGTCTCTGAACATCGAGTCATCATGGTGACCACTTCAGGACTGGAGACCGAGCGGCTGTTCTGATCAACGGTTTTACCCAGACTCTGAGCTGCTGCTGCCCGTCTCCTCCTCCTCTGACTGATCCATGATGGGCTGTCCGTCATCTTCTCTGTCACTTTTATTTAAGGCACATGAGGCCTTTCTGATCGTGAGAGTGGTGGAAGTGAAGGTTTGTTTCTAAACACCGACACGATGGCACACATCACTAATGAGACCTTCACAGTTTTTCAGATTTTGGGAGGATGTCTTCATCCTCAAGTTCAGCAGAGTCTTCAGTCTTGATCTCAGTCTTTAAATCGGAGTCCCCGGCGTGTCTTGATCTCCCGCAGTCCACTTCGTCAACTCCTGTATGCAGCGCTCTCTCCTCCTCCTCCCCCTCCTCCTCCTCCTCCTCCCCCTCCTCCTCCTCCTCGTGGTTTTGGTAGAACTCTGAAGCCTTCACACAGCGGTGCTTCTTGAGGTGAGAAAACCAGGAAAACCTCTGCTCACAGACGCTGCAGCTGAAGCGTTTCTCTCTGCGTCTCGTGTGAACTAACATGTGTGAGGTCAGATGCCATTTGCGGTAAAACCTTTTACTGCACTCGGAGCAGCTGAAGGGTTTTTCTCCGCTGTGAACATACATGTGTGAGGTCAGATGTGCTTGTTGTTTGAATCGATAGGTGCACACAGAGCAGATGTACGGTCTCTCCCCTGAGTGAGCCAGCATGTGTCGGGTCAGACTTCTTTTATCGTAAAATCCTTTCCCGCACTCAGAGCAGCTGAAAGGTTCTTCGTCTGTGTGATGGACCATGTGAGCCGTCAGATCAGACTTTCGGATGAACCCTTTCCCGCACTCAGAGCAGCTGAAGAGTTTCTCTTCTCTGTGATTTGCCAGGTGACGCGTCAGATCGACTTTTTGGGTAAATCTTTTACCGCAATCAGAGCAACTGAAGGGTTTCTCTCCTGTATGAACGACTTTGTGTCTGGTCAGATGTTGTTTCTGTGAAAACCTTTTACCGCAGTCAGAGCAGCTGAAAGGTTTCTCCCCTGTGTGAACTACCATGTGTCGAATCAGGTTCCCTTGAGAGTTGAATCTTTTCCCGCACTCAGAGCAGTCGTGGTTTTGTTTCTCAGTCCTCAGTCTTTTGTCCCGGGTGAATTTTAGACCTGGATGACGCTCTCTGGACTCCCTACAATCATCACTCCCGTCAGTCCCAGGTCCAGAAGAATCCTCGATCATGACCTCTATCTCTGGTTGTAAATCCATCTCTGAATCGGAGTTACTGGATTGTTCTGATCCACAGTCCTCTCCAACAGCTCCAGTTTCTGGAGGTTCAGTTTGTATGTGATGAAGCTCTGAGGACTGAGACTCCTCCTCCTCCTCCTCCTCCTCCTCCTCTTCTTCACTCTTTACAGATACAACAGTGAATGGGAACATGTCGCTCTCTTCCAGTTCCTCTTTAATGAGTGGGGGTTTAGTGTCCTCCTGGTCCAGACGGTGGCTCCTCTCCTGACGCTCAGGAAGCTCTTCTTTAATCACTGACTGCTGCCGGGCGTCTGCAGGAAACGATCCGAGACAGGATGGAGGAGCTGTGAGTTTTAGTAGAAAGTGAACAAAGTCAAACTCCATCATTGTTAATATGAGACAACGTCCATTAATCGGACATTTTAGGCTCTCAGAAGTGAAGTCGTTCTCATTACTGTTGTCCCCGATTAAAGGGATATTCCAGCGTAAAATTAAGTTAGGGTCAAACACAACTCACCTACTCTCTTCCAGCAGCAACATTTATGATCATTTCTTTATCATTTCCTTGAAGTAATAATCACCATATTAATCATTTTACAGACGCTGTAGTTCTTCTGTCTTAGCGTCTCGGTCTGATTGTATTTCCATGAAGAAATGATCATAAATGTTCTTCCTTGAGCTGCGGCACCCCGCTGTAGTCTGTAATGGACTGGTCTGAGGTCTCACTACAAACAAGCGTCTGCTGGAAGAGAGTAGGTGAGTTGTGTTTAGTCTCTTTGCTAAAGAAATGAGTCAAAGTTACAAAGATGTTTGGTGTCTAGTACTATGTCTGTGACCCTATATGTCCTGTTGATGAAGTTAGGTGCTGTTCTGAGCATTATTTGTGGCTATAGAGTGGCGTTTTGGTTGGGGGCGTGGCTCTCTGCTATCCTGCGGTCGTTACTAAAGTTGGTATAACTAGAGAAGCAAGCGGTCGACAACATTCATCTCTGGAGGGGGGGTCTAACTCGGTGTTACGGTGGGTTTGACCCTAAATTAGTTTTACACAGAATATCCCTTTGACCTCTTGAATGTTTCCCCCTCAGAAGTAAAACTAAAGGAGACCTTTTATTGTTTAGACTCCTCATTCAGAACGATCTCCACAAAGCTGCTCTGAAAGTTCTTTTTCCCTTTAGTGGATTTACGGTTTTAGAACTTGGATCGCTCTTGTGTTTTTTATTCGGCCCTGTTTTCAGTTGTCTTTGATCGTTGTGGTTTACTGGTTTGTCTCCTTGTTTTATTTCTATATCATGAACTAAAAAAAGCTCTAATTAAATAAGAATGATCATTATATGAAAATCGATATCAGACTCAAGAAAACTGTCACTGATGGACTTGTTTGCTTCTCCTCACAGGAGCCTCTATAAAGGTACAAGAAACATCTCCAGTGGAAAAGTTTTACAAAAGCTTCTCTCCAAGTATTTCGATTATTTTTATTTCTTTATGAACACAAAGATAAACAGAATAATTACCACGAGTTTCTTAGTTTGGTTCATTAAGTATCAAGAGTAGAAAAAAGTCAAACCTGCTCCCAGCAGGAGGAGCTCCTGTTGGCCGCCGGACGGAGGTCTGGATGAACCCTGAAACCCGGACATGTTAGCGGATCCGAGGGACGAAGACGGGGAGGAGGAGAGGAACTGTTGGCGCCTTTAAAATCATTATTATCATTATCTGAAAATGGAGACTGTTGGTTTATTTATACATGACAGGCGGCCTTCACAACCCGGAAAGAAAAACCTTCATTTCCTGTATACAAACGAACCTTTCAGAATAAAAGCTGGACTATATATTTTTTATTATTATTATTATTTTAATTTTGTTTATTGAATTATTAACAAACTAACAATGCACTTATTTATCATTGAGCATGAATAACATCAAAAAACACAATTTCAGTGTTAGAGGCCATTCTACATCAACTCAAACATGTGAAGAAAATCAGCGTTGGTCTTTTTTGTCTCTAACAAGTTTGAAGGATTTAGAGAAAAGCAGCAGCTCATTCAGTTCCAGTGAGGTCGGTTTGGTCTCGTTTTAAAAGAACTTCCACAAAAGCAACAAAACATTTAGAACAAAATCAGAGTTCCTGCTGACAAAGGGAAGTCAACCAGCTCCACAAGTTACTCCAGAGGGGATGTAAAGCATGGCTCAGGTTTTCAACGTCCACGTCACAAAAAACACAACTAAGTGTTAAACTGACCAAGTGAAACCTTCATCTCAAAAACTCGTTTGTTGGATTTCGTTTAAGATTTTGAACTGGACTTCTTTACGGAGGTCACGGCGAGGAGATCTAATTCTTTATTTTTAATCTGATCCAAATCTAATGGCTTCAAAATCACTGTTGTCAATAATTTGAGATGTGGTTCAGACAACATGTGCACTTTTTGTGAAATTGATACTGAAACAACGGACATCTATTTTTCTCATGTAACACAAACATTCTGGGTTAACACTCACAAATGGATTACACAAAAAAACGACAGTATTTTCACCACGTATTTCTCTAGATAATGTTACTAAAAATGATGAACTCTGTTGTAATGTAATCGGATGTCTTGCTAAGTATTTCATCCATCATAATAAAGTGATGAGATCATCCCCCAGATTAACTGTTTTTATAAACCAATTTAAAATGTATTTGAAATCTCTTAAAACATTTAAAAAAGTTCAATAACTTCAAAAATGTTCCCACTGATATGAAGAGTAAAAACATTTTTAAAAAGAAAGAAAACCCTTGTAAAGTTTTGTTTGGCATAAATTATTTTATTAAAGTTACTTTTGTGTTTCTGTTTGCGTCTCGTTCTTCACTATCTACTTTTTATTTCTCACTGAAACGATGGTTCAATATTGAAATTACTGTATTGAACTGATTCTGCTATATTTGGAAATGTAATTTTGTTAACTCTGAAAAAAGCTTAAAAAATCAAATTAAAAATTACAAAAAAAAGAGATGTGGTTGAAAATAGGGTTTCTATTGGGGTAAAAGAACTACAACTGCATGGTCATGGTTTTTAATAAAACTGCTGGAGTCCAGAAAAATAAAGTTGTATAACAGACAAAGACAAAGTCTGCTTCAGAGAGAGCCTCAGAGCATTTCTGTTAAAGGAGAATCAACAAAAAAGACCAAAACATGTTGACTGTTGTTCTTTCTTGGATTCACTACAAGGCGATTTACGGCTTGGGTGTAAAGTCATTGGTCAGGTGACTGGATTAGGTGTGTTAAGGTCAGCAGTAAACAACCGTTTTCTATAAAAATTAACCGTCAAAGTTTCACTAAAGCAGTCAGTGGCAGTGAAGTAAAACTAACTCACAGAAATACTCTGGAAATGATTTAATATGAAAATTGTGGGTGGAATAAAAATCTTATAAAAGACATAAAACAGAGTACAGAGGATATTTGAGGAAGTTGGATTATAATCTGGGTGTGGTGGTAAACTAACCATGACATGTTGGCGATGATAGAACTGTGTTGTTGTCAGAGAAGAAGAAAGTGGAATTTAACCTTCCTCCTGTGTTAGCGTTTACTACGCACCCACTTTGTTCAGGGTCGGTTTAGACCCGTGTCTTTAATCAGCTGTAAAAACAGTTCTCTATGGTCCAGTTTGGTTCTCATCTCTAGGTTACCTTGTTCGGCTTCATTATCCATGAAAATATTGATCATAATATTTTTTGTCGTGGTCCCCTGAGCCTTTCTTTGTCAGTATACCCCTCACACAGACATCTACACTGAATTCATCTCACAGAGAAAAACATGGAAAAATGAGAATTTCCTAAATCTCACATGATTGGACGAGGATCTGACTGTCAGCGCACTTATGATTCCAGTTTTAGCTTGAATTATTAGATATTGATCTAACAGGGTCAACAGTGACCCAAACACAACAAGTGCCATCATTTTAATAAGAGCATTTTATTATTTAGTCAATTTAATTTGACTAATTTTCATTTTATTGAAATAGAGGTTCCTGACAAAGTCATAAAGTCTTGATGCTAAAAAGCTGATTAAAGCGGGTCGGTGCCGAACCTAACAAGGAGGAAGGGTTTACAGCATGAGGATGGATAAAGTGATGCTTTAATCAGGTACCTAAACAACATCAAACATCCAATCCAGATAAAAACCCTTCAAGTGTAACTTTACATATATGTGGTCCAACTGTTCAATGATCATTCCGACAAGACCACCTCTGAAAAGACATGGAAATGATGCATCTTTACATGAAGTCTCATACAATGAGCCTGGCACAACCACTGATGTTACTCTCAGCAGTTCTGGACGGTCAGAAATGATGGAAAATTCTTGATGCCATTCTCAGCCCCAGTCCATTCTTTGTGAATTTGTTTGTGGTCTCTGGTCCAGGTCCAATCATCCCGGTCCTCAGACTCAGGGTTGGAAGAGTCTCCTCCACAGTCTCTTGTTGTAATCCTCATTTTCTGACTTGTTCAGGTTCTCCATCCTTCCATCAGCTCCTGTTTCTTCATCCTCCTTCTCCCCTGATTAGTTTTGATGAAGCGCTGGAGTCTTTCCCTTTTTCAGAGTTGTGTATTTATGAAAACTGAGACTAAGAGAATTTTTGTTGCAGATAAACTGTTTTCTTTCTTCACCCTGTGTGAACTAACATGTGTGAGGTCAGATATCTTTCATCACAATATTTTTTACCACACTCAGAGCAGCTGAAAGGTTTCTCTCCTCTGTGAATTATTATGTGATTGGCCAGAGTCGCTCTCTGTGTGAATCTTTTGCCACAGTCAGAGCAGCTGAAAGGTTTCTCCCCTGCGTGAACTAACATGTGTGAGGTCAGTTGCATTTCACAGTAAAACCTTTTACTGCACTCAGAGCAGCTGAAGGGTTTCTGTCCTGTGTGATACACCATGTGAGCTGTCAGCAGATATTTATGGCTAAATTTTTTACCACACTCAGAGCAGCTGAAAGGTTTCTCTTCACTGTGCATGAACATGTGTGAATTCAGATGTGTGTTGCGGTAAAACCTTTTACCGCACTCAGAGCAGCTGAAGGGTTTCTCTCCACTGTGGATGAGCAGGTGTGAGGTCAGATGAGCTTGTTGTCTAAAACTTTTACTGCATTCAGAGCAGACATACGGTCTCTCTCCTGTGTGAACTAACACATGTCTGGTCAAAGATCTTTGATCATAATATTCATTACCACACTCAGAGCAGCTGAAGGGCTTCTTCCCTCTGTGAAACACCATGTGAGCTTTCAGGTTAAATTTTTTGCTAAATTTTTTACCACATTCAGAGCAACTAAAAGGTTTCTCTCCTCTGTGATTTGCCAGGTGACGTGTCAGATCAACTTTTTGTATAAATCTTTTATCACAATCAGAACAAGCGAAGAGTCTCTTCCCTGTGTGAACTAACATGTGTCTGGCCAGATGCTGTTTTTGTGAAAAACTTTTACCGCACTCAGAGCAGCTGAAAGGTTTCTCTCCTGTGTGAACTAACATGTGTCTTTTCAGAGCCTCTTTATAGTTAAATCTTTTACCACAATCAGAGCAGCTGTGAGATTTCTTGACAGTTTTCTGTCCTCTTCTTTTCATTAATTTCCCAGAGTTTAATCCTGACTGATCCTCTCTGGTCTCCTTCCAATCATCATCATCCTCAGTCTCAGAGGAGTCTTCTGACCTGTTATCACTCACAGGATTTGAGTTTCCAGCTGGTTCTGAAACTCCACAGATTTCTCCATCATCTCCTGTTTCCATCTTTTGAATTGGTTTTGGGTGAAGCTGTGGAGGCTGAGGTTTTTCTTCATCCTCTTCACTCTTCACAATGACAACAGTGAATGGGAACATGGTGGCCTCAGCCTCCTCAAACCCTTGAAGCTGCTCTCCCTCCTGACTGCTCCAGAGTTCCTCCTCCTTAATGTGCATGTGCTTGGTGTCCTTTTGGTTTAGATCAGGGCTCCACTCCTGGAGCTCAAGAGGTTCCTCTTTAATCACTGACAGCTGCTGGACATCTGCAGGAAACACCAAAGTACAGAAAGACACATCAAGAAAAGCTTGGCATCTATGTTGGAGACAAACTTTGGATAGAGATTCTTGCTTTTAATTTTCAAACTCCCCTACAAGTTAAATTTAATCAACTCCTAAACAGACCAACCAGATTTTATTTTGGTGTTTTATCGAAGGAGAATTTGTTTTAACTGACTAATTCCTCTCAACCAAGAGGCCCTGACCTGATTCCTGACCCTGGTTTCAAGATGGTTGTGAAGAAAATTCAAACAATCTTTTTAAAATGAGATAAAATCTGGGCACTGGTTCAGCTTTGTTGGTAGAGCGAGCACTGTAAGGAACCGTCACTCACTTCTTTACTTCACTACGAGCTTTGACTTCACTGAGTGGGAGCGAATTATGGACATGTTTTTGAGCCAAGTCATTGAGAAACAGGATACAGCCAGAGAGAGTCCAGGTCATTGTTATCTCCAGCCCAGAGAGGAAAATTGGCAGAGCCGGCCAGCAAAAATATGTGCATGTTTACAAAAGAAGTCCGGTTGTTGACTATCAGACACCGACGTTGTGGGGGAGAGAGAGAGTTTTGTTTTTGGCTCACGCAAGGGTGGGGGCTCGTTCGGGGCTGAGTGAGAGCGGAATTGACCTCACTTCCCCTTTTACTTCCTACTTCTCTCAGTCTCAGTCTGACTCTCGGACTGTCAACTTCTCCTGCTCTCTGTCTGTGCCACACCCTACCACACAACTTTTACCCCTGCCTCAGCTTACACACTCTAACTGCGTCTTTGCTCAACCTTTCTCAGACTACTGTACCAACACCAAATTCTGCTTCACCAACAACCTTACGCAGACAATCCAAAAAGTCCAACCTCACCAACAGTCTGTTTTGTGTCACAATTCTCCCAACTTTAGGCACCATATACAGAGCCGTGACAACGCAGTTAATCTTAGCTTGCTTATAGGATTCCTGCAACCACCTTGTTAAACACTTTCCATTATTTACATATTAGTTTGCAGCCGATTATGTTCAGCTTGTGCAATGCAGGATATATGCATGTCAATGTATTTGCAATCAAACATATATCTCAATGTGTTATGGGCTTTCTCCACCATGCACACACACAACACACACACACACCCTCAGCCACACACTTAACAGCTGTGTAAGTGCACGCTGTTCCATCTTATCTACCCTCCAGGACGTTACCGAGGACATGTCACGCTGCTCTGAGATTCACGGTTTGTTTGGATTAGTCTGAACTTTCCTGAAGTCTTTGAGCAGAAAACAGTCTGACTGAGACGACCTCAGAGTTAAGAGGCTGCAGTAAAAAGGCCGATCTGTACCTACACACACACACACACACAGAGTGTAATACAGATCTATAATGTTCAGATACACTCTCAGCAGCATGAAAGTGAGTAAGAGGAGCATCAGCAGCTTCCTCTGTAGGTTTGGTCTCTAACGTCTGTCCAGTAAAGACGCCCAGACTGCTGCTCATATCTCATCATCCTGTCTACAGACATAAACGCAGAACTTCGCTTATATTTGAGCGGGAATTCCACCTCCACCCTACTCTCCACCTCAGCCTGGACGCTGCCTGCTGCCAAAGTGCCACATCCCTGCAGTCACGTCAAAAGTGAAAGAAAACTGAGTTTCCAAAGATACCAGAAATTGATTTTCTTACAAAAATCCATGTTAAAAGTGAATTCACAAAAGTATCATTGATGATCAACGATGAACGGATTCATGGACGTGGAAAACAGAGCAGCGAAATAATGAAATAAAAATCAGTTTTAGTTTAGAAAAGTCCAGACTTAACTCTTTACCTTTAAAAAAAGAATTTAAATCATGAATTAAAGCAGGAAAGGAAGGAAGAGCTCCTCCGTTTGGCACAGTGGATACGATATTAGTAATATGATATTACAGCATAACTATAATTATGTGAACAGTGTCTGAAAGAGACAGAGACAGAGAATCCACATAAAAACAACATAAATGTATATAATTCACTCATTCATTCAATTCATTCATAATGAATCCAAAGACTCCTCTCTTCTTCTTCTTCTTCTTCTTCTTCTCCTCCGTTTTAGAAGAAGAAGAAGGTGAACTAACCTGCTCTCTTCAGTTTGATTTCAGGCATTAAAATCACACTCAGCAGTTTTCTTTGCCGTTGGAGCTCCTCTTCATACACAGATGTTGCTGATCGTCCTGAGAGGTCTCCGTTAACAGCAGCGAGCAGCCGCCGGCTGAAGAAATCTTCAAGATCCTGAAACCTGGACATTTTCTACCGACCCAAGAGTCAAACAGAGACAAGACAACTGCAGATGGACGCCTTAACTCGGGTTATCCTGCTAATGACTCCTCGGGAGAGTCCCTCTGTGCTCCGGACCCTTCTTCCGCTTCTTCTTTGGTGTTTTACGGCAGCCAGCATCCATGGAGTTGCATTACCGCCACCTACTGGACTGGGATTTGGAACAGGAGTTTAGGGCAGAAAATAAGAGTCGTTTTAAAAAAGATCATTTTTGAAACTAATTCAGTGTCGATCCAGAATTAGATTTTAGTCGTATTAATTTCCCAGCTGTCTTTCCTGATAGACCTTCAATTAAAACCTTTTTTTTGCTTTGACCTTGTCAAAGACTGAAATAAGTCATTTCTGTTGCTGGTAGACTTTGAAAACTGGAAATGATTTAATATTAAAATTGTGGGTGGAATAAAAATCTTATAAAGATATAAAACAGAGTACAGAGGATATTTGAGGAAGTTGGATTATAATCTGGGTGTGGTGGTAAACTAACCATGACATGTTGGATTCATGTCATGTTGATGGTGTCAAAGAGGCGATGATAGAACTGTGTTGTTGTCAGAGAAGAAGAAAGTGGAACTGAACAGCATGAGGATTGGATAAAGTGATGCTTTAATCAGGTACCTAAACAACATCAAACATCCAATCCAGATAAAAACCCTTCAAGTGTAACTTTACATATCTGTGGTCCAACTGTTCAATGATCATACCAACAAGACCACCTCTGAAAAGACATGGAAATGATGCATCTTTACATGAAGTCTCTTACAATGAGCCTGGCACAACCACTGATGTTACTCTCAGCAGTTCTGGACGGTCAGAAATGATGAATAATTCTTGATGCCATTCTCAGCCCCAGTCCATTCTTTGTGAATTTGTTTGTGGTCTCTGGTCCAGGTCCAATCATCCCGGTCCTCAGACTCAGGGTTGGAAGAGTCTCCTCCACAGTCTCTTGTTGTAATCCTCATTTTCTGACTTGTTCAGGTTCTCCATCCTTCCATCAGCTCCTGTTTCTTCATCCTCCTTCTCCCCTGATTAGTTTTGATGAAGCGCTGAAGTCTTTGAATAATCCTGAGACTGAGAGAATTTTTGTTCTCAGACGCTGCAGCTAAACAGTTTTCTTTTTCCCTCATGATAACAAACATGTGTGAGGTCAGATACGTTCAACAATTAACTCTTCTACTGCACTCAGAGCAGCTGAAAGGTTTCTGCCCTGTGACATACCATGTGAACTGTCAGGTTATATTTATGGCTAAATTTTTTACCACACTCAGAGCAGCTGAAAGGTTTCTCTTTACTGTGAGTTAACATGTGTGAAGTCATATGTGTTTTGCGGTAAAATCTTTTATCACACTCAGAACAGCTGAAGGGTTTCTCTCCTGAATGAACTACTTTGTGTCTGATCATATTCTGTTTTCGTGAAAATCTTTTATCGCACTCAGAGCAGCTGAAGGGTTTCTCTCCTGTGTGAATTAGCATGTGTTTGGCCAGAGACCTTTTATCAAAATATTTTTTACCACACTCAGAGCAGCTGAAAGGTTTCTCCCTTGTATGGGTTGTCATGTGTGTGACCAGATCTTGTTTTTGCTTAAATCTTTTACCACAATCAGAACAACCGAAGGGTTTCTCTCCTGTATGAATGGCTCTGTGTCTGATCATATTCTGTCTGTCTGAAAATCTTTTCCCACAGTCAGAGCACCTGAAAGGTTTCTCTCCTGTGTGAATTAACATGTGTCTGATCAGATTTCCTTGAGAGGTGAATCTTTTATCACACTCAGAGCAGCTGAAAGGTCTCTCTCCTGTGTGAACTAACATGTGACTGACCAAAAACCTTTTATCATAGAATTTCTTACCACACTCAGGGCAGCTGAAAGGTTTCTCCCCTGAATGAACTAACATGTGATTGACCAAAGACCTTTTATACAAAAATTTTTTACAACACTCAGAGCAGCTGAAAGGTTTCTCCCCTGTATGAACTAACATGTGTTTGGCCAGAGACCTTTTATCATAACATGTTTTACCACAGTCAGAGCAGCTAAATGGTTTCTCTCTTGTGTGGGTTGCCATGTGTGTGACCAGATCTTTTTTTTGTTTAAATCTTTTACCACAATTAGAACAACCAAAGGGTTTCTCCCCAGTGTGAACTACCATGTGTCTGATCAGAGTCCATTGACGGTTGAAATTTTTACTGCACTCAGAGCAGCTGAAAGGTTTCTCTCCTGTGTGGACTAACGTGTGTCTGCTAAGAGCCTCTTGAGATTTGAAATTTTTACTACAATCAGAGCAGCTGAAAGGTTTCTCTCCTGTGTGAACTATTTTGTGTCTGGTCAGATGGTGTTTTTGTGAAAATCTTTGACCACAATCAGAGCAGCTGTGAGATTTCTTGACAGTTTTCTGTCCTCTTCTTTTCATTAATTTCCCAGAGTTTAATCCTGACTGATCCTCTCTGGTCTCCTTCCAATCATCATCATCCTCAGTCTCAGAGGAGTCTTCTGACCTGTTATCACTCACAGGATTTGAGTTTCCAGCTGGTTCTGAAACTCCACAGATTTCTCCATCATCTCCTGTTTCCATCTTTTGAATTGGTTTTGGGTGAAGCTGTGGAGGCTGAGGTTTTTCTTCATCCTCTTCACTCTTCACAATGGCAGCAGTGAATGGGAACATGGTGGCCTCAGCCTCCTCAAACCCTTGAAGCTGCTCTCCCTCCTGACTGCTCCAGAGTTCCTCCTCCTTAATGTGCATGTGCTTGGTGTCCTTTTGGTTTAGATCAGGGCTCCACTCCTGGAGCGCAAGAGGTTCCTCTTTAATTACTGACAGCTGCTGGACATCTGCAGGAAACACCAAAGTACAGAAAGACACATCAAGACCAGCTTGGCATCTATGCAGGTTCAAGATGTGACACAGATATTTGGTGACAGAAGGCAGCTCCTCAACAAGTGTCACTTCACAGGGTGTCCTCCACACTCTCTCATATGAGCACAGATGGATTTGGTGTGTGTAAGTTTGGACCCACTGGTAAGACAAACACCCTTTTCCACAAATAAAGACACTCACATAAAGTTGCATATATTCAAACCTCACGTGACAAAGGTGGGTTGTGCGCAGAGATCACAACATAAATTCCATAAACGGCATTAAAATCAGAACCATCTGTGCGTATTGACACATCGCGCTCCGTGGCCTGGCTTTTTCTTTCATAGATGTTGGCATATAAAATAAATTTGACTCACAAAACTGAATATTATAAAATCCGTATGTCGGCTTAAAGTAGATTACGCATCTGATCACTGAGACAAATCATCTGTTCAGCTGCAGCAGCAGCAGGACGGAGAGAGGACACGGAGACGTGTCCAGGTCGAGCTGCACGAGAAATAAGAGGAAGAGGAAGAAAGAAAAGGAGGGAGACGAATTACATATCTAGTTAACTTCATCATGTGTGTCTATTTACTAGATATTTAATTTAATTTAATGCGGTTTCAGCTGTGTTGATTCGGTCAGGTTGTGTGTCCAAACGCGCTCATCAGATCAAAATATATCAATGTAGATCTAAATGTGCTGACTCAGAATATTAGTTGTTAATGATTATCTACCAAAATACCACTAGCCCAGCTGCGCTCCGCCTGCGCTGAAAGCTGACCGGGTTTGAATCTGTGAGGTTTCAGCGCACTTTCTACACTGCCGGCGAGCACGAAAATGTCACTGTGCCCGCTGATTCTGTCGACACCTCCCCCTGCCGCACCACCATGCCTAGCTTGGCGGACCTCGGTCAGCCTCAGTCCACGAAAATACCAAATTGGCTGTACGCCGGGCTCCGCCACACGAAAATACCACTGCGCGGGGTCCGCCACCCTCCACCCAAAGTGGCTTGACACAGAGCAAGAGTCAATGCAGATCCTGCAGCAAGGGCCATTTACCTTGCGAAAAGGCAGGAAAGGTGGTTGTATATACACACACACACACTTTACCAAAGAAATACTGTTAAAGAATTTCGGGTTAAAGTCAGAGCAATGTAGTTATTTAGACTAATTCCTTTTATTTATTTATTTATGAGCAAAATCAATTTGTTGAAAATCCTGAACACATGCAAAATCATCTTGACGATCATGACTATAAGCAGCCACTTTTAGAGAGGCCTGCTTCTACACCTGCTAAGGAGGGGAAGGGAAGAAAGAAGTACTACAGCTCAGTGTTGAGGGAGCAGGAAAAGCTAAGGTCTGAACTTCACAAAGTAAAAAGGGAACTCAAGGCAGCAAAACAAAAGACAAAACAGATACAGAGGAAACTGGATTGGCAAAAGAAAAAAGAAAGGGTCAGCGAGAAGAATAAAATGAAAAACAAAAAGAAAGCTTCACAAAAAAAGAAGAGAGGAAGTGGCCAGCTTTCTCTGTAGGGACGAGAATATCAGGCAAAAAGGAGACAATAACAAAAAATAAAATCAAGCAGCAAAGGAGGGTACTGCTGTACTCACTTAAGGACCTGCATGCACAGTACAATTCCACAGCTATGAAGCTGTCGAAGGAATTCATGAGTTTAGTTTGCTAAAGTGGTGTAAGCTTTTTTTGATGCAAGGCGGCATAACCTAAGGGAAGCTCTGTGTCCTACTGGTAAGCTGTGCAGTTATTGGGAGACTTATTTTGAAAGGGGACTGTGCTTCCTGTTTTTGTAAATATAAGTAGAATGGCTTCTGTCTGTCTCAGAGATCTTTTTAGCTTTTATTGTGCTGGGACGTTACTGTGGCAACAGATGAAAGGCACTGCCGACACAGAACAGGTGTTTGGTGACGTCATCCTTTCTGTAACCGAAATAATTACAGATAAGTGACGTTGCTGTTCTTTTTACCAACAAGCATTGATCTTCAAAGGTCAGTGACGTTGCTGTTCTGTTTGTCAACAAGTTTTGATCTTCAAAGGTCAGTGACGTTGTTGTTCTGTTTGTCAACAAGTATTGATCTTCAAAGGTCAGTGACGTTGCTGTTCTTTTTGTCAACAGGTTTTGATCTTCGGTGGTTTTCTCTTGTTCGTTTCTCATGTTGAAGAAGAAGAAGAAGGTGAACTAACCTGCTCTCTTCAGTTTGATTTCAGGCATTAAAATCACACTCAGCAGTTTTCTTTGCCGTTGGAGCTCCTCTTCATACACAGATGTTGCTGATCGTCCTGAGAGGTCTCCGTTAACAGCAGCGAGCAGCCGCCGGCTGAAGAAATCTTCAAGATCCTGAAACCTGGACATTTTCTACCGACCCAAGAGTCAAACAGAGACAAGACAACTGCAGATAGAAGCCTTAACTCGGGTTATTCTGATCCGGGGTCTTCAGGAAACTTCCCTCGTGGTTCTTCTTCTCTCTCTTTTGTTCGTAAGGGCGGTTGGCAACCAGGTCGAAGGTGCATTACCGCCATCTACTGGGCTGGAGTGTGACTGAGCAGTCGATTGGCAGACAGATTCAAGTCAAAATCAATCAATCAATCGGTCTTTATTTGTATCGCACTTTTCATACAAAAAGATGAAGCACAAAGTGTTTTACATAGTAGAGAAATAAAAGAAACAAAGAAAACCTGAATGTACCCCAACCCAACCCCTCATTCCCACCCCGCAATCTCAGCTCAATAGAAACATGTATAAAAATGCATGAACTTAAAAAGGGTTCGATTCATATAAACAGGAATGTGCGCACTGAGGAAACACCGTTTTAAAATTCAAGGTAAAGAAACACTGGAGGTTTAAAATCTAAAAACAAAGTAACATAAAATGAAATTTAAGAATTATTAAATAAAATGAAATAAAAACAAGAGTAAAAGATACGACAATAATAACACCAAAATATCTTAATCAAAGATGATTCTGTCATTAAAACTAGAAGAGATAAATGTTAAAACACTTCAACAAAGTTAATGATATAAAATTAAGATATTAAATTTAGTTGAAAGAAAGACTAAAAAGGTTTGTTTTCAGTTTGCTTTTAAAATCATTAAGATTAGGTGTAGTCCTCAGGTCATCAGGCAAGCTGTTCCACAGACGGGGGCCACAGGAATAAAAAGATGCCTCACCGTATGTCTTGGCTACTCTCTGAACTGTAAATAAATTTAGACCTTTAGATCCTGTCAAAGTTTCCGTTTCCTCTAATAACACGGTGAGAATCCTGAAACAAAAGCCACCAAGACTTCCTCTCCTGAAGGTTATTTTAGCTTTCTCTGCTGCTGCTTTCAGTATTTTCCTTTTGTCATCATACCTCCTGCATTCAATGAGAACACACTGTACTGATGAAGCTTCACTTTCCCTCCAACCTGGTTCTGTATGATCTACCAACAGAGTGGAAACTCAATGAGCTCATTTCATCGGATACTTTGAGGAGAACGCTGAAAGACCTGGAGGCAGACACATCCCAATGAACACGCTTTGATTCATTCTTCATTCTGGGTGATCCTGATGAACAGCTGCTGCTTCAGTTCTTGTGTGGAGGTTATGGACTACAGATAGTGTATTGTGTTGTGTTGTATGAGTATGACTGTTTTGATGTATGTTTGAAACTCTCTTGACCCGCCCCCCTAACAATCCTCAACAGTGTGGTGTCGACTGTGGACCTGTTCCGGCTCCTGGGATCCACTGTCTCCAGGGACCTGAAGTGGACCTCCCACATAGATTCTGTTTGTATGCAAAACTATGAACAGGAGAAGTTCATGTTCAGAACTTCATCTTTCCTTTTTTTTATTGAATGTATTTTCTTTTTCTTACAAAATGATCAGCTTTCTCTCTGAAGTTTGGTTGGTGTTGAAGTAAAGCATTAGGCGAACAGCCACCACACCAAACACTTTATGAAAAGGAAAAAAGGACGAGCACGCCTCTGTGAAGAGCCTAAAAGGAGTCCAACAGAAAAAAATCCACACAAAGAAAAATGATCATTGACCCTGAGACTATGTAGTTCCTGTGCTTGATCCGTTTCCACGTCCACAGACAACAACTCACTTCTTCTCGTTGGTGGGTGCTCAGTTCACCCCTCCACCGCTCCTCTGCTGATATATCAAAATTCTATGATAGAATCCTCTGAGATAGTTCACTCGCTCTAGCCTGTTAGTCTGCTATGATGTTATATAACATTAAGGGAGAGCAGAAATGATAAAACAGCAACAGAAGCTAAATACTGAAGAAACTGAACTACACTGACATTTTTGAACCATTGCTGTGTCTAAAATTTAAACCCTGTGACATACCATGTGACATTTCAGGGTATATTTATGGCTAAATTTTTTACCACACTCTGAGCAGCTAAAAGGTTTCTCTTTCCTGTGAGTTAACATGTGTTTAGTCAGATGTGCTTTTAGGGAACACCTTTTACCACACTCGGAGCAGCTGAAAGGTTTCTCTCCTGTATGAATTGCTCTGTGTCTGATCATATTCTGTTTGACTGAAAATCTTTTACCACACTCTGAGCAGCTGAAAGGTTTCTCTCCTGTATGAATTGCTCTGTGTCTGATCATATTCCGTTTGAATAAATATCTCATCCCACAGTCAGGGCAGCTGAAAGGTTTCTCTCCTGTGTGAATTAACATGTGATTGGTCATAGACTTTTTATCAAAATATTTTTTATCACACTCAGAGCAGCTGAAAGGTTTCTCTCCTGTGTGAACTAACATGTGATTGGTCAAAGAGCGTTTATTTTCATATTTTTTATCACACTCAGAGCAGCTGAAAGGTGTCCCTCCTGTGTGAATTAAAATGTGTGCTATTAGAGCCTTTCGAGATTTATATCTTTTACCACACTTAGAGCAGCTGAAAGGTTTTTCTCCTGTGTGAACTAACATGTGTGCTATTAGAGCCTTTCGAGATTTATATCTTTTACCACACTTAGAGCAGCTGAAAGGTTTTTCCCGTGTGAACTAACATGTGTCTGACCAGATTCTGTTTTTGTGTAAATCTTTTACCACAATCAGAACAACCGAAGGGTTTCTCTCCTGTGTGAAGTAACCTGTGTCTTGTCAGAGCGTGTTGATGGTTGAATCTTTTACCACACTCAGCGCAGCTGAAAGGTTTCTCTCCTGTGTGAACTAACATGTGCATGGTCAGATGGCTTTTAAGGAAGAATCTTTTACCACACTCAGAGCAGCTTAATGGTTTCTCTCCTGTGTGACCAAACATGTGCATGGTCAGATAGCTTTTTTGTGAAAATCTTTTCCCACAGTCAGAGCAGCTGAAAGGTTTCTCCCCAGCATGAATCA
Source organism: Xyrichtys novacula (assembly GCA_962446985.1). Taxonomy (NCBI): domain Eukaryota; kingdom Metazoa; phylum Chordata; class Actinopteri; order Labriformes; family Labridae; genus Xyrichtys; species Xyrichtys novacula. The sequence continues at coordinate 297,580 of OY660884.1, read as the reverse complement.
ACATGTGTGTGGTCAGATGCTGTTTGAGTAAAAATCTTTTACTGCACTCAGAGCAGCTGAAAGGTTTCTTTCCTGTATGAATTGCTCTGTGTCTGGTCACATATTTTTTGTTTGAAAATCGTAAACCACAATCAGAGCAGCTGAAAGGTTTCTCTACTGTGTGAACCAACATGTGTCCTCTTAGAGCCTCTTGAGATTTGAATTTTTTACTGCACTCAGAGCAGCTGAAAGGTTTTTCCTCTGTGTGAACCAACATGTGTGTGGTCAGAGGGTGTTTAAGTGAAAATCTTCTACCGCACTCAGGGCAGCTGAAAGGTTTCTCTCCTGTGTGAACTACTCTGTGTCTGATCATATTCTGTTTTTGTGAAAAGCTTTTACCACAATCAGAGCAGCTGAAAGGTTTCTCTCCTGTGTGAACTAACATGTGTCTACTGAGAGCCTCTTGAGATTTAAATCTTTTACCACACTCAGAGCAGCTGTGAGATTTCATGACAGTTTTCTGTCCTCTTCTTTTCATTAATTTCCCAGAGTTTAATCCTGACTGATCCTCTCTGGTCTCCTTCCAATCATCATCATCCTCAGTCACAGAGGAGTCTTCTGACCTGTTATCACTCACAGGATTTGAGTTTCCAGCTGGTTCTGAAACTCCACAGATTTCTCCATCATCTCCTGTTTCCATCTTTTGAATTGGTTTTGGGTGAAGCTGTGGAGGCTGAGGTTTTTCTTCATCCTCTTCACTCTTCAAAATGACAACAGTGAATGGGAACATGGTGGCCTCAGCCTCCTCAAACCCTTGAAGCTGCTCTCCCTCCTGACTGCTCCAGAGTTCCTCCTCCTTAATGTGCATGTGCTTGGTGTCCTTTTGGTTTAGATCAGGGCTCCACTCCTGGAGCTCAAGAGGTTCCTCTTTAATCACTGACAGCTGCTGGACATCTGCAGGAAACACCAAAGTACAGAAAGACACATCAAGATAAGCTTGGCATCTATGTTGGAGCCAAACTTTGGATAGAGATTCTTGCTTTTAATTTTCAAACTCCCCTACAAGTTAAATTTAATCAACTCCTAATCAGACCAACCAGATTTTATTTTGGTGTTTTATTGAAGGAGAAGTTGTTTCAAGCACTCCCAAAAAACAGGCCAGAAACGCCTGCCCTGAAGCATCACATTGGGGTCATACAGTTTGTGTCGGTCAGAGAAGAACCAACTGATCAACTGGAGAAACTTTGTCATCATGGATTTTTTTGCACTTTGACTTTGAACACCACACATTGGAAAAACAAGTCATTATCACTTTTTTTATGATGTTTTGGAAACAGCCATAGTGATGGTCATTAGGAACAAGTGGGGCTTAGCCCCACCTCTTGTCATAAAAAAACTAAATGAATCTGTTATCAGCAGTTGTCAAAAAAATGATGAGACATGATGAGGCCTATTGCATGATAACTGCAGAGTCACCATTTGCATTTTCTTTTGGTTGCAAATGCAAATATATGTTTTTAATGATTGTAGAAGTCCTTCTCCTCCCGTTGGTGTCTGCAGAGAACTACAATGGCTGCAGGGTCAATGTTAGGCCAGCCACTCTCTCACAGCTGAGTGTGTATTATACATGGGAAAATTGAAATGAACACTCTCAGAGTGTTTGTCTGTTTACTGTACATCCGCCTAGAGAATTAAACATCATGCCTTTTTAAAGACTTGATTGGCTGATAATTCAAAGCAGTTTCGGTGATTTGCTGCTGTCATTGAAGCTGCTAAACTGCTAAAAGTCAGAAAACCATTTCTGGACAGGATACAGAAACTTTTAGTAATGCTGGCTAACTTTAAAGGTGAACGAGGCAGATTTTTAACTGTGGCACAGGTTTAAACCTTGACTCTACAAGAGAAATGTGGAAATAAAGCAGCTTGGACCACATCAGCTACAGGATATTATTATATTATTGTCACTCAAACTGCCTATAAGACAAACCACAGATTTACCGGAAGTGGTCCTCCAAGAAAAAGTGGCTAACTGTCAGCAGAGAATATTTTTTTTTCCCATGTTTGTTGTTTAGAGGAGAAGGTACTTGGTCCAGACGGGGATTGAAGGATTTGTGGGACTGTGTGATTTCTGAAAGATTGTTGACATTGAAGGAATTCATGAGTTAAGTTTGCTAAAGTGGTGTAAGCTTTTTTGATGCAAGGCGGCATAACCTAAGGGAAGCTCTGTGTCCTACTGGTAAGCTGTGCAGTTATTGGGAGACTTATTTTGAAAGGGGACTGTGCTTCCTGTTTTTGTAAATATAAGTAGAATGGCTTCTGTCTGTCTCACAGATCTTTTTAGCTTTTATTGTGCTGGGACGTTACTGTGGCAACAGATGAAAGGCACTGCCGACACAGAACAGGTGCTTGGTGACGTCATCCTTTCTGTAACCGAAATAATTACAGATAAGTGACGTTGCTGTTCTGTTTGTCAACAAGTATTGATCTTCAAAGGTCAGTGACGTTGCTGTTCTTTTTGTTCTTTTTGTTGTTTCTCATGTTGAGGAAGAAGAAGAAGGTGAACTAACCTGCTCTCTTCAGTTTGATTTCAGGCATTAAAATCACACTCAGCAGTTTTCTTTGCCGTTGGAGCTCCTCTTCATACACAGATGTTGCTGATCGTCCTGAGAGGTCTCCGTTAACAGCAGCGAGCAGCCGCCGGCTGAAGAAATCTTCAAGATCCTGAAACCTGGACATTTTCTACCGACCCAAGAGTCAAACAGAGACAAGACAACTGCAGATGGACGCCTTAACTCGGGTTATTCTGATAATGACTCCTCGGGAGAGTCCCTCCGTGCTCCGGACATGATTCTTCCGCTTCTTCTTTGGTGTTTTACGGCAGCCAGCGTCCATGGAGTTGCATTACCGCCACCTACTGGACTGGGATTTGGAACAGGAGTTTAGGGCAGAAAATAAAAGAGTCGTTTTAAAAAAGATCATTTTTTAAACTAATTCAGTGTCGTTAAAAAATTAGATTTTAGTCGTATTAATTTGCCAGCTGTCTTTCCTGATAGACCTTAAATTAAAACCTTTTTTTTGCTTTGACCTTGTCAAAGACTGAAATAAGTCATTTCTGTTGCTGGTAGACTTTGAAAACTGGAAATGATTTAATATTAAAATTGTGGGTGGAATAAAAATCTTATAAAGATATATAACAGAGTACAGAGGATATTTGAGGAAGTTGGATTATAATCTGGGTGTGGTGGTAAACTAACCATGACATGTTGGATTCATGTCATGTTGATGGTGTCAAAGAGGCGATGATAGAACTGTGTTGTTGTCAGAGAAGAAGAAAGTGGAACTGAACAGCATGAGGATTGGATAAAGTGATGCTTTAATCAGGTACCTAAACAACATCAAACATCCAATCCAGATAAAAACCCTTCAAGTGTAACTTTACATATATGTGGTCCAACTGTTCAATGATCATACCAACAAGACCACCTCTGAAAAGACATGGAAATGATGCATCTTTACATGAAGTCTCTTACAATGAGCCTGGCACAACCACCGATGTTACTCTCAGCAGTTCTGGACGGTCAGAAATGATGAATAATTCTTGATGCCATTCTCAGCCCCAGTCCATTCTTTGTGAATTTGTTTGTGGTCTCTGGTCCAGGTCCAATCATCCCGGTCCTCAGACTCAGGGTTGGAAGAGTCTCCTCCACAGTCTCTTGTTGTAATCCTCATTTTCTGACTTGTTCAGGTTCTCCATCCTTCCATCAGCTCCTGTTTCTTCATCCTCCTTCTCCCCTGATTAGTTTTGATGAAGCGCTGAAGTCTTTGAATAATCCTGAGACTGAGAGAATTTTTGTTCTCAGACGCTGCAGCTAAACAGTTTTCTTTATCCTCCCAGTGTGAACTAACATGTTTGAGGTCAGATATCTTTTATCACAATATTTGTTATCACACTCAGAGCAGCTGAAATGTTTCTTCTCTGTGTGACCTAACACGTGTTGGGCCAGAGATCTTTTATAACAATATTTTTTACCGCACTCAGAGCAGCTGAGAGGTTTCTCACCTGTGTGAACTAACATGTGTCTGTTGAGAGCATTATGAGATCTGAATCTTTTACAGCACTCAGAGCAGGTGAAAGGTTCCTCCCCCGTGTGAACAAACATGTGTTTGGCCAGAGACCTTTTATCAGAATATTTTTTATCACACTCAGAGCAGCTAAATGGTTTCTCCCCTGTGTGAACTAACATGTGTCTGCTGAGAGACCTTTTTTCAAAATATTTTTTGTCACACTCAGAGCAGCTGAAAGGTTCCTCCCCCGTGTGAACAAACATGTGTTTGGCCAGATCCCTTTTATCAGAATATTTTTTATCACACTCAGAGCAGCTAAATGGTTTCTCCCCTGTGTGAACTAACATGTGTCTGCTGAGAGACCTTTTTTCAAAATATTTTTTATCACACTCAGAGCAGCTAAATGGTTTTTCTCCTGTGTGAACTAACATGTGTCCCTTCAGATTCGTTTGACGGTTGAATCTTTTACCACACATAGGGCAACTGTACGGTTTCTCTCCTGTGTGAACTAACATGTGTCCCTTCAGATTCCTTTGACGGTTGAATCTTTTACCACACATAGGGCAACTGTACGGTTTCTTCTTTCTGTGAACTACCATGTGTCCTTTAAGATTCCACTGAGATTTGAATCTCTTACCGCACTCAGAGCAGCTGAAAGGTTTTTCCACTGTGTGAACTAACATGTGTCTGATGAGAGCCCCTGGAGCGTTAAATCTTTTACCACACTCAGAGCAGCTGTGAGATTTCATGACAGTTTTCTGTCCTCTTCTTTTCATTAATTTCCCAGAGTTTAATCCTGACTGAGCCTCACTGGTCTCCTTCCAATCATCATCATCCTCAGTCTCAGAGGAGTCTTCTGACCTGTTATCACTCACAGGATTTGAGTTTCCAGCTGGTTCTGAAACTCCACAGATTTCTCCATCATCTCCTGTTTCCATCTTTTGAATTGGTTTTGGGTGAAGCTGTGGAGGCTGAGGTTTTTCTTCATCCTCTTCACTCTTCACAATGGCAGCAGTGAATGGGAACATGGTGGCCTCAGCCTCCTCAAACCCTTGAAACTGCTCTCCCTCCTGACTGCTCCAGGGTTCCTCCTCCTTAATGTGCATGTGCTTGGTGTCCTTTTGGTTTAGATCAGGGCTCCACTCCTGGAGCTCAAGAGGTTCCTCTTTAATCACTGACAGCTGCTGGACACCTGCAGGAAACACCAAAGTACAGAAAGACACATCAAGATAAGCTTGGCATCTATGTTGGAGACAAACTTTGTCCTGTTGATGAAGTTAGGTGCTGTTCTGAGCATTATTTGTGGCTATAGAGTGGCGTTTTGGTTGAGCGCGTGGCTCTCTGTATTTCTATCCTGCGGTCGTTACTAAAGTTGGTATAACTAGAGAAGCAAGCGGTCGGAAACATTCATCTCTGGAGGGGGGGTGTCTAACTCGGTGTTATGGTGGGTTTGACCATAAATTAATTTTACACTGGAATATCCCTTTAAAGTTTGAGTTTTCAGTCACTGTAATGAGCTAACAACAGACAATAAAACTGATAAGATGAAGCTCCACCAAACACAAGAGACAGAAACTTTTAGTAATGCTGGCTAACTTTAAAGGTGAACGAGGCAGATTTTTAACTGTGGCACAGGTTTAAACCTTGACTCTACAAGAGAAATGTGGAAATAAAGCAGCTTGGACCCCATCAGCTACAGGATATTATTATATTATTGTCACTCAAACTGCCTATAAGACAAACCACAGATTTACTGGGAGTGGTCCTCCAAGAAAAAGTGGCTAACTGTCAGCAGAGAATATTTTTTTTTCCCATGTTTGTTGTTTAGAGGAGAAGGTACTTGGTCCAGACGGGGACTGAAGGATTTGTGGGACTGTGTGATTTCTGAAAGATTGTTGACATTGAAGGAATTCATGAGTTAAGTTTGCTAAAGTGGTGTAAGCTTTTTTGATGCAAGGCGGCATAACCTAAGGGAAGCTCTGTGTCCTACTGGTAAGCTGTGCAGTTATTGGGAGACTTATTTTGAAAGGGGACTGTGCTTCCTGTTTTTGTAAATATAAGTAGAATGGCTTCTGTCTGTCTCACAGATCTTTTTAGCTTTTATTGTGCTGGGACGTTACTGTGGCAACAGATGAAAGGCACTGCCGACACAGAACAGGTGTTTGGTGACGTCATCCTTTCTGTAACCGAAATAATTACCGATAAGTGACGTTGCTGTTCTTTTTACCAACAAGCATTGATCTTCAAAGGTCAGTGACGTTGCTGTTCTTTTTACCAACAAGTTTTAATCTTCAAAGGTCAGTGACGTTGCTGTTCTTTTTGTCAACAGGTTTTGATCTTCAAAGGTCAGTGACGTTGGTGTTCTGTTTGTCAACAAGTATTAATCTTCAAAGGTCAGTGACGTTGCTGTTCTTTTTGCTAACAATTCCTTTTCGGTGGTTTTCGCTTGTTCGTTTCTCATTTTTCAATCGTTGATGTTGTTTCCGGTGTTGTGCCGAGAAACACATGCCCGCCGAAGATTGCATGTAACTCGCAGAAACTCGCACCGCTTATAGTAGAGTGGTCCACGGAAAGGTACACTTTAAAACCCACACAGTTCCTATTTGTGGGGCTAAACAGTGATGAGGAATGTTCCCAAAGTCATTCTCAGCGGACGCGCGTTTCTCCGCACAACACCGGTAGCGCTAGCGACTAGCTCCTTGTGCAGGCCATTTTGGATGATCGTGGTTTCCTCCTTTCTGATTTTGATTTATGGCTGTCAGTGAGTCAAAAACTTGGCGGAATAAGGTTTGGATGTGAACCATAAATCTGTCTGACTTATGGTCCAGTGAGTTTGTTTGTTCTCAGCTCATTTGTGTTGGTTCGTGAAAGTGGGAAAGTGCATTCTAAATTTAGACTAGGGACAACAGACACTAAAACTGATCAGATGAAGCTCCACCAAACACGGAACAACGATCACAACATCCAATCCAGAGTTTCAATCCGGAAGAGGAAGAAGAAGGTGAACTAACCTGCTCTCTTCAGTTTGATTTCAGGCATTAAAATCACACTCAGCAGTTTTCTTTGCCGTTGGAGCTCCTCTTCATACACAGATGTTGCTGATCGTCCTGAGAGGTCTCCGTTAACAGCAGCGAGCAGCCGCCGGCTGAAGAAATCTTCAAGATCCTGAAACCTGGACATTTTCTACCGACCCAAGAGTCAAACAGAGACAAGACAACTGCAGATGGACGCCTTAACTCGGGTTATTCTGATCCGGGGTCTTCGGGAAACTTCCCTCGTGGTTCTTCTTCTCTTTCTTTTGTTCGTAAGGGCGGTTGGCAACCAGCTCGGAGGTGAATTACCGCCACCTACTGGGCTGGAGTGTGGCGCATTAAATGAATCAGGACAAACAGTAGAAAAGTATGTGCCTCTTCTTCTACATCTCCTCACTAACTCCAGAGTTAAACTCTGTGCAATAAGCCGCTCTCCCTCAAATACTCCATTAATGACTTGAATCCTTTTCCAGATGCTGACCCTGACAGATTCTCTACACTGAGATCCAGATTATCTGTGTCAAGTTGGTGACTAACGTGTTTCCTTTTGTCTGTGTGTGTTTAACACAGTCAGTGAGTTCATGTTTGACTGTTTCTGCTGTCTTACAGGAATCACAGTCCGCTTTAATACAGGCTCTGATTGAGTCCTGTAGGTCCAATTCAGGGCGAAGGTGGAGGAGGGATCCAAACTGAGGTGTGGATACGACGAGAAGAAGAAGAAGAAGAAGAAGAAGAAGAGGAAGAAAAGGAGACTGAAAGAGGGAGGGAGTAGGACAGAAGTGAGAGTGCAGGTTAGTGACATGTTCAGGTGTTTGTTGTCTGTCCCTGCTGTTGTAAGATAAGATAAGAACTTTATTGATCCCTGAAGAGAAATCCAACTGTCTGTTGTCTCACATAATTAGTCTCTAAAAAGTTTTCTATTATTTACAGAAGAGTTATAAAGTCTGTTGGTCCAAAGATCTTCTGAATCTTTCTGTCCTGCAGTGAAGAGAGAGGAGCAGTCCACCACCATTGGTCCTTTGGTCCATCAAGGTGTCATGAAGTGGGTGATCCATGTTCTTTAGAATAGTCTCCACCTTCCTCAGTGTAGATCTCTCCACCACATCCTCCACAGAGCCAGCCTTTTTCACCAGTTTGTTCAGACGTCTTCATCTTTGTGTTTGATACTTCCTCCCCAGCAGACTGCAGTGTAGAACAGAACACTGTAGATCTACACCACAGACTGATCAAACATCTGCAGCATCTAACTACAGATGTCTATTGATCAGAGTCTTCTCAGGCAAAAGAGGCGGCTCTGCCCCTCTCTGTAGATGAAGTCAATATTCTTAGACCAGTCCAACTTATTATCCAGATGTACACCTTGATATTTGTCACCACTTCGATGTCCACAGGTGTTCACTGGCTGAAGAGGGGGTTTGGATCTATGGAAGTCTATGATCATCTCCTTTGTCTTTGAGGTGTTGAGGAGGAGGCAGTTATTCTGACTCCAGCGTTTGTTGTTGGGGAAACAGCGAACAGTTTTTGTGGGTATGACTGTGTCTCTACAAAAGTTGACACATTCAGTGAAGCAGTCAACCTGTTTATCAATGTTCATCCTGTGTTGTGTGTTAATCCTCATTTTCTGACTTGTTCAGGTTCTCCATCCTTCCATCAGCTCCTGTTTCTTCATCCTCCTTCTCCCCTGATTAGTTTTGATGAAGCGCTGAAGTCTTTGAATAATCCTGAGACTGAGAGAATTTTTGTTCTCAGACGCTGCAGCTAAACAGTTTTCTTTTTCCCTCATGTTAACAAACATGTGTGAGGTCAGATACGTTTAACAATTAACCCTGGTACTGCACTCAGAGCAGCTGAAAGGTTTCTCTCCTGTGTGAAGTACTTTGTGTCTGATCATTTTCTGTTTGTCTGAAAACCTTTTACCATCCTCAGATAGGGATGGGAATCGAGAACCAGCTCTTGTTGATAACCGGTTCCAAATGGTTCAATCCATTGACATCATTTACATTTTATCTTTACAATTCCTTTCTTCCAGGTGCCTTTAAAAATGGTCTCGCAAGTGCCAGTCGATGCAATTGGAAACAGAGACAGAGGAAAAAACATGGCGGACGGTTGAAAAGTCGGCAGAAACGAGCTAAAGTGTGGCTTAATTTTACTAAGAAAGACGACAATGGTGCAACATTTGTCGAGCAGTGAGAAAATACAAAGGTGGGAACACCAACAACATGCTTCAACATTTGTCAGCGAGGCACGGCATCAAATATAAGGAGTCACATGTATTCGATGCTCTCCGCCAGTGTTACACCATAGAATGTATCCCCTCCACTCATGAGCTTCTTAAAGTGGAAGAAAATGATCTAATATTTAAAAAACACGAGTATTGGATCATGAAAACATGTCAAATGGAGCAGCAAACTTTGTTCTGTTTTCATGTGTCTCTAAAATGCACATATAGAGGTGAACTTGGGTTTATAAACTCTACAGTAAACTGTCAAAGTAGAGAACTTTAAATATTCAGAATCAGAGGGCTGTTGTTTTCTGCTTATCTGAATAGCCTGATTGAAATCATTAAAGGCACACGCTTTAAAATCCGCCCAACGTTAATGTTGAGGAAAACTTGGATTATTTCACCTTGTTATGTACTTTCAACCGCGCTCCCGTCAGGGGTGCATTCTACAACACAACACCTGTTGAACACCTGTCATCAGCCGCCGCTGCCCCGTCTCAGCACGGCATTGAGGGTATATATGATAGGGTGACCACATGTCCTCTTTTACCCGGACATATCCTCTTTTTGGGGGGCTGTCCGGGGGAGTTTATAAAATCCTTTAAATGTCCTGAACGTGTTTTCATTCATTATAAAACAGTGTAGAGGATCAGTGCTGTCTGCAGCTCCGCCCCTCCACTCACTTCTAAGCAAGGCCACTGATGCGTCGCATGCGCTGTCTTTGGGAATTCAGAATATGCCTTTAACTGATTTAGAGCCCTGCATAGTAGTGTCCTCTTGTTGAGTATTCAGAATATGGTCACCCTAACATATGTCCTGTGTTAACATAAGCATAATGCATGCCAGAAACGCTGTACAAAAGGCATTTTTGTTTGATTGTTTTAGACATACTAAAGGTGGCATACATCTTTTTCTGTTATCAGAAAACTTTGAGTTAACTGTGAAAACCTATAGCCTTTTTTTATATTGATCAAAGAAGGCATTGATAAGGGAATGGTTAAAGAATTTAATCAATAAGCAGAATCAATAATTGCATCAATATTGATAAAATCTTATCAATTCCCATCCCTACACTCAGAGCAGCTGAAAGGTTTCTCTCCTGAATGAACTGCTCTGTGTCTGATCATATTTGGTTTTTTTGAAAATCTTTTACCACAATCAGAGCAGCTGAAAGGTTTCTCCCCTCTGTGAGAGACCATGTGTCCTTTTAGAGCCTCTTGAGATTTAAATCTTTTACCACACTCAGAGCAGCTGAAAGGTTTCTCTCCTGTGTGAACTAACATGTGTCTGGTCAGATACTGTTTAAGTGAAAATCTTCTACCACACTCAGAGCAGGTGAAAGGTTTCTCCCCTGTGTGAACTACTATGTGTCTTTTCAGAGCCCGTTGATAGTTGAATTTTTTTTTGCACTCAGAGCAGCTGAAGGGTTTCTCTCCTGTATGCATTAACATGTGTCTGTTGAGAACCTCTTGAGATTTGAATCTTTTACTGCACTCAGAGCAGCTGAAGGGTCTCTCCCCTGTATGGACTAAAATGTGTTGGGCCAGAGATCTTTTATCATAGAATTTTTTGCCACACTCAGAGAAGTTGAAAACATTCTCCCCTGTGTGGACTGTTACGTTTGTGAGCAAATCTCTCTTTTGTGGATATCCTTCACCCCATTCAGAACAACTGTAGGGTTTCTCTCCTGTATGAACTGCTCTGTGTCTGATCATATTCTGTTTGACTGAAAATCTTTTCCCACAGTCAGAGCACCTGAAAGGTTTCTCCCCTGTGTGAATCAACATGTGTCTGATCAGATGCTGTTTTTGTGAAAATCTTTTACCGCACTCAGAGCAGCTGAAAGGTTTCTCTCCTGAATGAACTGCTCTGTGTCTGATCATATTCTGTTTGTCTAAAAATCTTATACCACAGTCTGAGCAGCTGAAAGGTTTCTCCCCAGTGTGAACCAACATGTATCCTCTTAGAGCCTCTTGAGATTTGAATCTTTTACTGCACTCAGAGCAGCCAAAGGGTTTTTCCACTGTATGAACTAACATGTGTCTGGTCAGATGTTGTTTAAGAGAAAATCTTCTACTGCAGTCAGAGCAGCTGAAAGGTTTCTCTCCTGTGTGAACCAACATGTGTATTTTCAAAGCCTGTTGACAGTTGAAGCTTTTACCACACTCTGAGCAGCTGTGAGATTTCTTTACAGTTTTCTGTCCTCTTCTTTTCATTAATTTCCCAGAGTTTAATCCTGACTGATCCTCTCTGGTCTCCTTCCAATCATCATCATCATCAGTCTCAGAGGAGTCTTCTGACCTGTTATCACTCACAGGATTTGAGTTTCCAGCTGGTTCTGAAACTCCACAGATTTCTCCATCATCAATCTCAATCTGCCTCGTTCACCTTTAGTAATGCTGGCTAACTTTAAAGGTGAACGAGGCAGATTTTTAACTGTGGCACAGGTTTAAACCTTGAGTCTACAAGAGAAATGTGGAAATAAAGCAGCTTGGACCCCATCAGCTACAGGATATTATTATATTATTGTCACTCAAACTGCCTATAAGACAAACCACAGATTTACCGGAAGTGGTCCTCCAAGAAAAAGTGGCTAACTGTCAGCAGAGAATATTTTTTTTTCCCATGTTTGTTGTTTAGAGGAGAAGGTACTTGGTCCAGACGGGGATTGAAGGATTTGTGGGACTGTGTGATTTCTGAAAGATTGTTGACATTGAAGGAATTCATGAGTTTAGTTTGCTAAAGTGGTGTAAGCTTTTTTGATGCAAGGCGGCATAACCTAAGGGAAGCTCTGTGTCCTACTGGTAAGCTGTGCAGTTATTGGGAGACTTATTTTGAAAGGGGACAGTGCTTCCTGTTTTTGTAAATATAAGTAGAATGGCTTCTGTCTGTCTCAGAGATCTTTTTAGCTTTTATTGTGCTGGGACGTTACTGTGGCGACAGATGAAAGGCATTGCCGACACAGAACAGGTGCTTGGTGACGTCATCCTTTCTGTAACAGAAATAATTACAGATAAGTGACGTTGGTGTTCTGTTTGTCAACAAGTATTGATCTTCAAAGGTCAGTGACGTTGCTGTTCTGTTTGTCAACAGGTTTTGATCTTCGGTGGTTTTCTCTTGTTCGTTTCTCATGTTGAAGAAGAAGAAGAAGGTGAACTAACCTGCTCTCTTCAGTTTGATTTCAGGCATTAAAATCACACTCAGCAGTTTTCTTTGCCGTTGGAGCTCCTCTTCATACACAGATGTTGCTGATCGTCCTGAGAGGTCTCCGTTAACAGCAGCGAGCAGCCGCCGGCTGAAGAAATCTTCAAGATCCTGAAACCTGGACATTTTCTACCGACCCAAGAGTCAAACAGAGACAAGACAACTGCAGATGGACGCCTTAACTCGGGTTATCCTGCTAATGACTCCTCGGGAGAGTCCCTCCGTGCTCCGGACATGATTCTTCCGCTTCCTCTTTGGTGTTTTACGGCAGCCAGCATCCATGGAGTTGCATTACCGCCACCTACTGGACTGGGATTTGGAACAGGAGTTTAGGGCAGAAAATAAAAGAGTAGTTTTAAAAAAGATCATTTTTTAAACTAATTCAGTGTCGTTAAAAAATTAGATTTTAGTCGTGTTAATTTGCCAGCTGTCTTTCCTGATAGACCTTCAATTAAATCGTTTTTCTGCTTTGACCTTGTCAAAGACTGAAATAAGTCATTTCTGTTGCTGGTACACTTTGAAAACTGGAAATGATTTAATATTAAAATTGTGGGTGGAATAAAAATCTTATAAAGACATAAAACAGAGTACAAAGGATATTTGAGGAAGTTGGATTATAATCTGGGTGTGGTGGTAAACTAACCATGACATGTTGGATTCATGTCATGTTGATGGTGTCAAAGAGGCGATGATAGAACTGTGTTGTTGTCAGAGAAGAAGAAAGTGGAACTGAACAGCATGAGGATTGGATAAAGTGATGCTTTAATCAGGTACCTAAACAACATCAAACATCCAAGCCAGATAAAAACCCTTCAAGTGTAACTTTACATATATGTGGTCCAACTGTTCAATGATCATACCAACAAGACCACCTCTGAAAAGACATGGAAATGATGCATCTTTACATGAAGTCTCTTACAATGAGCCTTGCACAACCACTGATGTTACTCTCAGCAGTTCTGGACGGTCAGAAATGATGAATAATTCTTGATGCCATTCTCAGCCCCAGTCCATTCTTTGTGAATTTGTTTGTGGTCTCTGGTCCAGGTCCAATCATCCCGGTCCTCAGACTCAGGGTTGGAAGAGTCTCCTCCACAGTCTCTTGTTGTAATCCTCATTTTCTGACTTGTTCAGGTTCTCCATCCTTCCATCAGCTCCTGTTTCTTCATCCTCCTTCTCCCCTGATTAGTTTTGATGAAGCGCTGAAGTCTTTAAATAATCCTGAGACTGAGAGAATTTTTGTTCTCAGACGCTGCAGCTAAACAGTTTTCTTTATCCTCCCTGTGTGAACTAACATGTGTGAGGTCAGATATCTTCTATCACAATATTTGTTACCACACTAAGAGCAGCTGAAAGGTTTCTCCCTTGTGTGAATTAACATGTGTCTGATCAGATGCTGTTTTCGTGAAAATCTTTTACCACAATCAGAGCAGCTGAAAGGTTTCTCCCCTGCGTGAACTAACATGTGTGAGGTCAGTTGCATTTCACAGTAAAACCTTTTACTGCACTCAGAGCAGCTGAAGGGTTTCTGTCCTCTGTGATACACCATGTGAGCTGTCAGCTGATATTTATGGCTAAATTTTTTACCACACTCAGAGCAGCTGAAAGGTTTCTCTCCACTGTGCATGGACATGTGTGAATTCAGATGTGTGTTGCGGTAAAACCTTTTACCGCACTCAGAGCAGCTGAAGGGTTTCTCTCCACTGTGGATGAGCAGGTGTGAGGTCAGATGAGCTTGTTGTCTAAAACCTTTACTGCATTCAGAGCAGACATACGGTCTCTCTCCTGTGTGAACTAGCACATGTCTGGTCAAAGATCTTTGATCATAATATTCATTACCACACTCAGAGCAGCTGAAGGGCTTCTTCCCTCTGTGAAACACCATGTGAGCTTTCAAGTTAAATTTTTTGCTAAATTTTTTACCACATTCAGAGCAACTAAAAGGTTTCTCTCCTCTGTGATTTGCCAGGTGACATGTCAGATCAACTTTTTGTATAAATCTTTTATCACAATCAGAACAAGCGAAGAGTCTCTTCCCTGTGTGAACTAACATGTGTCTGGCCAGATGCTGTTTTTGTGAAAAACTTTTACCGCACTCAGAGCAGCTGAGAGGTTTCTCACCTGTGTGAACTAACATGTGTCTGTTGAGAGCATTATGAGATCTGAATCTTTTACAGCACTCAGAGCAGCTGAAAGGTTCCTCCCCCGTGTGAACAAACATGTGTTTGGCCAGAGACCTTTTATCAGAATATTTTTTATCACACTCAGAGCAGCTAAATGGTTTCTCCCCTGTGTGAATTAACATGTGTCTGCTGAGAGACCTTTTTTCAAAATATTTTTTGTCACACTCAGAGCAGCTAAATGGTTTTTCTCCTGTGTGAACTAACATGTGTCCCTTCAGATTCGTTTGACGGTTGAATCTTTTACCACACATAGGGCAACTGTACGGTTTCTCTCCTGTGTGAACTAACATGTGTCCCTTCAGATACCTTTGGTGGTTGAATCTTTTACCACACATAGGGCAACTGTACAGTTTCTCCTTTCTGTGAACTACCATGTGTCCTTTAAGATTCCACTGAGATTTGAATCTCTTACCGCACTCAGAGCAGCTGAAAGGTTTTTCCACTGTGTGAACTAACATGTGTCTGCTGAGAGACCTTTTTTCAAAATATTTTTTATCACACTCAGAGCAGCTGAAAGGTTTTTCCACTGTGTGAACTAACATGTGTCTGGTCAGATGGTGTTTTTGTAAAAATCTTCTACCACACTTGGAGCAGCTGAAAGGTTTCTCTCCTGTGTGAACTACCATGTGTAGTTTCAGAGCCGGTTGATAATTGAATTGTTTACTACACTCAGAGCAGCTGAAAGGTTTCCTCTCTGTGTGAACTATTTTGTGTCTGGTCAGATACAGTTTTTTTGAAAACGATTTATCGCATTCAGAGCAGCTGAAAGGTTTCTCCTCTTTGTGAACTAACATGTGTCTACTGAGAGCCTCTTGAGATTTGAATCTTTTACCACACTCAGAGCAGCTGAAAGGTTTCTCCATTGTGTGAACCAACATGTGTCTGATGAGAGCCCCTGGAGCGTTAAATCTTTTACCACACTCAGAGCAGCTGTGAGATTTCTTGACAGTTTTCTGTCCTCTTCTTTTCATTAATTTCCCAGAGTTTAATCCTGACTGATCCTCTCTGGTCTCCTTCCAATCATCATCATCCTCAGTCTCAGAGGAGTCTTCTGACCTGTTATCACTCACAGGATATGAGTTTCCAGCTGGTTCTGAAACTCCACAGATTTCTCCATCATCTCCTGTTTCCATCTTTTGAATTGGTTTTGGGTGAAGCTGTGGAGGCTGAGGTTTTTCTTCATCCTCTTCACTCTTCACAATGACAACAGTGAATGGGAACATGGTGGCCTCAGCCTCCTCAAACCCTTGAAGCTGCTCTCCCTCCTGACTGCTCCAGAGTTCCTCCTCCTTAATGTGCATGTGCTCGGTGTCCTTTTGGTTTAGATCAGGGCTCCACTCCTGGAGCTCAAGAGGTTCCTCTTTAATCACTGACAGCTGCTGGACATCTGCAGAAACACCAAAGTACAGAAAGACACATCAAGATAAGCTTGGCATCTTTGTTGGAGCCAAACTTTGTCCTGTTGATGAAGTTAGGTGCTGTTCTGAGCATTATTTGTGGCTATAGAGTGGCGTTTTGGTTGAGCGCGTGGCTCTCTGTATTTCTATCCTGCGGTTGTTACTAAAGTTGGTATAACTAGAGAAGCAAGCGGTCGACAACATTCATCTCTGGAGGGGGGGTGTCTAACTCGGTGTTATGGTGGGTTTGACCATAAATTAATTTTACACTGGAATATCCCTTTAAAGTTTGAGTTTTCAGTCACTGTAATGAGCTAACAACAGACAATAAAACTGATAAGATGAAGCTCCACCAAACACAAGAGACAGAAACTTTTAGTAATGCTGGCTAACTTTAAAGGTGAACGAGGCAGATTTTTAACTGTGGCACAGGTTTAAACCTTGACTCTACAAGAGAAATGTGGAAATAAAGCAGCTTGGACCCCATCAGCTACAGGATATTATTATATTATTGTCACTCAAACTGCCTATAAGACAAACCACAGATTTACTGGGAGTGGTCCTCCAAGAAAAAGTGGCTAACTGTCAGCAGAGAATAATTTATTTTTCCCCTGTTTGTTGTTTAGAGGAGAAGGTACTTGGTCCAGACGGGGACTGAAGGATTTGTGGGTCTGTGTGATTTCTGAAAGATTGTTGACATTGAAGGAATTCATGAGTTTAGTTTGCTAAAGTGGTGTAAGCTTTTTTGATGCAAGGCGGCATAACCTAAGGGAAGCTCTGTGTCCTACTGGTAAGCTGTGCAGTTATTGGGAGACTTATTTTGAAAGGGGACTGTGCTTCCTGTTTTTGTAAATATAAGTAGAATGGCTTCTGTCTGTCTCAGAGATCTTTTTAGCTTTTATTGTGCTGGGACGTTACTGTGGCAACAGATGAAAGGCACTGCCGACACGGAACAGGTGTTTGGTGACGTCATCCTTTCTGTAACCGAAATAATTACAGATAAGTGACGTTGGTGTTCTGTTTGTCAACAAGTATTAATCTTCAAAGGTCAGTGACGTTGCTGTTCTGTTTGTCAACAGGTTTTGATCTTCGGTGGTTTTCTCTTGTTCGTTTCTCATGTTGAAGAAGAAGAAGAAGAAGGTGAACTAACCTGCTCTCTTCAGTTTGATTTCAGGCATTAAAATCACACTCAGCAGTTTTCTTTGCCGTTGGAGCTCCTCTTCATACACAGATGTTGCTGATCGTCCTGAGAGGTCTCCGTTAACAGCAGCGAGCAGCCGCCGGCTGAAGAAATCTTCAAGATCCTGAAACCTGGACATTTTCTACCGACCCAAGAGTCAAACAGAGACAAGACAACTGCAGATAGACGCCTTAACTCGGGTTATCCTGCTAATGACTCCTCGGGAGAGTCCCTCCGTGCTCCGGACATGATTCTTCCTTCTTCTTCTTCTTCTTCTTCTAGTTTAACGGCAGTTGGCACTCTTGTGTACGGTGCATTACCGCCCTCTTCTGGCAATTCTAATGCAAAACCCTGTGCACCACCCATTCCCATCTCATTCACTCACACTTTCATACTCCTACTGACTAAATCCTATCAATCAACCCCGTCACCCTTAAAAACTCGACTAACACTCTCACATGTGCCCTGTCCCCCATCTGTAATACTCCCTTTAGTGTAAGGTCCTGCATACCCAATTCCCTCAACTTACTTCTCATCTCTCCCCTTTCCATCTCATATCTCCTACAACCCATTAGTACATGCTCCACTGACTCCTCCACCTGACATCCCTCACATAACCCAGTCTGGTGTTTCCCTATCATTTTCAGTGTTTTGTTTAATGCGCAATGACCCAACCTCAACCTTATCAATGCTGACCCTTCCTTTCTCTGTCCACTACCCAACCTCCTAACTTTAACACTCTCTTGAATCTTATAAAGATGCCTTCCTCTCTTCTCACCCTCCCATTTCTTCTGCCACATTTGAATAAGCTTTTCCCATATCATACTCTTAACTTCCGCTTTACTTAACCTAACATTCAGCTCCACTGATTCCTTCCCTAACGCCTCCTTAGCCATCACGTCTGCCTTCTCATTTCCTTCCACCCCTATATGTGCTGGAACCCATAAAAAACTGATCTGGCCCCCCTGCTGTACTATTCTTGTTACTGACTGTAATATTTCATATAATAAACCCTGACGGCTGCTTGAATGGAATGATCTAATGCTAGTTAAAACTGATGCTGAATCCGTGCATATAACTACCCTCTTTACTCTAACTTTTTCCACCCATTTCAGTGCAATCATCACCCCCAACATCTCCACTGTGTTTACCGCTAGACCGTCTGATGTCCTTCTATTGATTTCAATTCCTCTTGATGGCACCACTACCCCTAATCCTGTCACCCCCATCTCAGGTTGTTTTGCCCCATCCGTGTATACCTGAACAAATCCGCTATATTCTTCCCTCAGGCGCTGATTAACTACGCTGACCAAGCTTACCTGTCCTCCCTCTTTCCTTTTCTTTCCCATTACACTCCAATCCACTGTTGGCCATATCATTCTCCATGGTGGCATTGCTGGATACACTATTGTTAGGTCTACCTCCATCTCCCCCACCCCAAGCTCTGCTGTTATTCTATTCCCCATCCTACCAAAATGCTCCCTCTTACCTTTCCCCTCCTCCCAACACTCCTCTATCACTCCTTTTGTGGGGTGGGTACCACTGCTGCCCTTTAAACTAACCCAGTAGTTTGCTATGAGATGTTTGCGCCTCAGGCATAGCGGCATCTCACCCAACTCCACCTGTACTGCAGGCACTGGTGACGTCCGGAAGGCCCCACTACAGATCCTTAATGCACTTGTCTGGATCGTATCTAGCTTTCCTAAAAGGGACTTTGCTGCTGATCCATAAACTATACACCCATAATCTATAACTGACCTAATCATAGCTACATATACTGTTTTTAATGCATCACAGCTCGCCCCCCATTCTCTGCCTGCAAGACACCTCATCACATTCAACACTTTCCTGCACTTACCCTCTACCCGCTTGATATGATCTGCCCAGGTTAACCTCTTATCAAATACCACCCCCAAATACTTAAATGCCTCAACCCTCTCCAGCTGCCTACCATACATACTCAATGACACATCTACTCCCACCCTCTTCCCGGTAAAAACTATAGTTTGAGTCTTCTCTACTGAAAACCTACACCCCCAATCTAATCCCCACTCTGTCACCCCATCAATCGCTGTCTGCACCTTAGTGACTAAATGTTTGGTGTTCCTCCCTCTCTTCCACAGTGCTCCGTCATCTGCGAACAGTGAGCTTCCTATAGCTGCTGGTACCTCTGAAAAAACATCATTAATCATGATAAGAAACAATAGTGGGCTAACTACGCTCCCCTGGGGAGTGCCGTTCCTTACTTCATATTTACTAGATATCTCTGACCCTATTCTAACTTGAATCTTCCTATCATTCAAAAAGTCCTTTACCTAATTAAAAACTCTGCCCCCAATCCCCATCCCCTGCAACTTAATCAGTAATCCTTCCTTCCACATCATGTCATATGCCTTCTCTATATCAAAAAACACTACCACTACAGATTCCTTATTTGCCTGCGCCTTCCTCACCTCACTTTCTAGTCTCACCACTGCGTCCATTGTGTTCCTACCTTTTCTAAATCCGCTTTGGCATCTCGCCAGCGTACCTCTCTTTTCAAGCACATATGTCAATCTCTCTGTTACCATTCTTTCCATAATTTTACAAATGTTCGAAGTCAAAGCTATTGGCCTGTAGCTAGAAGGAGAGCATGGGTCCTTACCTGGCTTCCTGATCGGTACTACCTCTGCTTCCTTCCATACACTCGGTATCCTTCCCTCCTCCCATACCTTATTATACAATTCTAACATCCTGTTCTTCCCCTTTTCCCCTAAATTTTTCAGCATTACATAGCTTACCTGATCTCCCCCTGGAGCTGTAGGCTTTGCCTTCCTAACCGCTCTCACAAGCTCTGCCATAGTAAATCTGGTGTCTATCTCCCCCCCTGAATCCGTCCTCCTGTCTAGAGCACCTGGATATCTACTCTGAGTCATCTCTCTTCTCCTCTTCCCCTCCATTGTCAGATTGTCTACACCATGCACCTTTGCAAATGCCCTGGCTATCATCTCAGCCTTTTCCTTATCATTTACTGCTGTCTCTCCTTCCTCTGTAATTACAGGATATTCCCACTCCCTCCTGTCCCCTCCCATCTTCCTTATCATACCCCATACTTCTCCTACTGGTGTTGTTCTCCCTATACCATTACAAAACTGTCTCCAACTCTCCCTCTTTGTGCGTCGAACTACTCTCCTCACCAATGCTTGTGCTCTCTGATATTCTAACAGACTTGCCATAGTATGGTTTTGTTTAATCTTTCTGAATGCTTTATTTCGGGCTTTCACTGCCTTGCTACACTCCTCTGACCACCATGGAACTAACTTCCTGGTCCTCCCATTTCTGCTCCTCGGAATAGCTTGAGTTGCTGCTGTGATTATTGCTGTTGTAACACTATTGTTGACTTCTTCCACATCCCTGTTTGTATCAACTGCCTCCAGTAGACCCTCACTCACCTCCCTAAATTTATTCCACTCTGCTTTACTGTACACCCATTTCCGGAGCCCCCTACCCGCCCCCACCTCCACTCTTCCCCCTACTGTACACATGATTAAATAATGATCACTACCTAGCGACTTTCCTGACAACACTTCCCATTTACTGACTCCTGCCAAACTTGCTGATACCAATGTAATATCTATAGCTGACTCATTTCCTGTTCTGACATCTATTCTAGTCCCTCTCCCATCATTTAAACATACTAATTCCCTCTCCTCCATTAGCTCCTCAACTACCCTACCATCTACATCTGTGTGTTTCCCACCCCACAAAGTGTTATGTGCATTAAAGTCTGCGCACCAGATAACCTTTCGTCTATCAACCCCTTTTATCCTAACTAACCTATCCAATATTAACCTCCCCCCTGGATTATAGTAGTTAACTATAACCACCGCCTCCCCTCCCTCCCACAACTCTACCACTATATATTCCTGCTCTTCCCCACTTTCTATCAACCTATAAGAAATACCCTGCCTAATAAATATTGCGCACCCTCCCCTTGCTTCTTCTTCACTCCTATCCCTCCTGATTGTCATATACCCACTAACCTTAAAATCTAAGCTAGGTTTCAAAAAGTTTCCTGAACACAAACTACGTCTGGCTGTATCTTCATCTTCCTTATATGGTGTTTCATCTCCTGTCCATTAGCCATCAGGCTCCTAGCATTCCACTGCAGCACCCGAACCATGAGCATGAGGTGACTTTCCTACCTCCTGGCTTCGACTCTGGTTCTTAATCTCCGCCTCTATCTCCTCCCACTTTAGTCCTTCCATCCCCAGATGATCAGCTGCTGCCTTCACAATATATTGTATATTGGTGGTCTTAGATGTAGACTTGCTTGTTGAGTTGATAGCTGCCACAATAAATACTATTAACTGCCTTTTGTCTATCCCTATCCTATCCTGATCTGACTGCTCTCTCCCCAACCCCCAAGTCCCCTTTCTTCCACCACCCCCTGTCTCCTCTACTCCCTGTGACCTTTCCTCCCTCTGTCTTACCATCTTTGCTGCCTCTGCATAACTTATCTTATCTAGCACCCTGATTTTCTGAACTTCTGCCTCCCGCTTCATAACTGGACAACCCCCAAACGTGACACTATGTTCCCCCCCACAGCTACAGCATCTTGGCTTGGTACCCTCCCCACATTTCCCATACTCATGGTCCCCAGTGCACCTCGCACATCTCCTGTTCTCCTTACAATATCTTGCAATGTGGCCAAATGACTGACACTTGTAACACCTCATCGGCTTCGGTATAAATGCCCTCACAAAATAGCTAATGTACTCTAGGTACACTTTATCTGGGATTACCTCTCCTTCAAATTCTACCAACACTGTCTCAGTTGTCTTCTTTTCTGGACCCCTTGTCATTCTTTTAACATTGGCAATTCCCGTGCCCCTAGCACGTAGCTTCTCCTTCAACTCCTCATCCCCTACCTCGATAGGAATCCCAGTAATCACTCCCTTACATCTTCTCCCCTGCACTCCAACCCGCACTACCCTCACCACTCTACTCTCACCCACCTTAGTTAACTTCCTCACCAAGGCTTCCTGGACATCACTTGAACATTCCACAATCAAATTGCCATCTCCCAAAACCCTCGCATACTTCAGCTCTCCGCACTTCCCTGTCAGTTCCCTTGTCAGCTTAAACGGATTCATTTTCCCTATCCCACCTCCCTCAGCAAACCGTATAACCAACCCTAGTTCCTTCCTCCCTGCTCTCTCCCTCAGAACTAAAACTCTCCATGTCTTCTTCGTTCGATGAATTTTGACTGTTCGTTCTTGGTCTCTTTCCTTCTCTCCCCTGTCCCCCATCCCCTTTCCCTACACTTCCATCCTCCCTCCCAGCCCTAGACCCCCTCCTACCCCTACCTTTCATCCCTATCCACTAAGGTTATAGAAAAGAAAGAAATAAAGAAAGAAAGAAATAAAGAAAGCAAGGTAACGGGCACCGGTCCGGACCTATACAGGCCGTCGGTCGATACCCGTCCCCGGAAACCCTAACGTTATTTTAATCTGACCGATTATCTAATTCACCCAGCTAAATCTCAGACGTAACTTTGCTTTATCCTCCGAAGTACATTCATACACTCCAGTCACTTCAATTCTCGCGCCCACACCGAACCACGATGACGATCCGCCAAAATCTACTTCCTCTCGAGGTCCTTCTCATCATGGGCGCCCAGTGATGACGTCCCATGATTCTTCCGCTTCCTCTTTGGTGTTTTACGGCAGCCAGCATCCATGGAGTTGCATTACCGCCACCTACTGGACTGGGATTTGGAACAGGAGTTTAGGGCAGAAAATAAAAGAGTAGTTTTAAAAAAGATCATTTTTTAAACTAATTTAGTGTCGATCAAAAATTATATTTTAGTCGTATTAATTTCCCAGCTGTCTTTCCTGATAGACCTTAAATTAAAATGTTTTTATGCTTTGACCTTGTCAAAGACTGAAATAAGTCATTTCTGTTGCTGGTACACTTTGAAAACTGGAAATGATTTAATATTAAAATTGTGGGTGGAATAAAAATCTTATAAAGACATAAAACAGAGTACAGAGGATATTTGAGGAAGTTGGATTATAATCTGGGTGTGGTGGTAAACTAACCATGACATGTTGGATTCATGTCATGTTGATGGTGTCAAAGAGGCGATGATAGAACTGTGTTGTTGTCAGAGAAGAAGAAAGTGGAACTGAACAGCATAAGGATTGGATAAAGTGATGCTTTAATCAGGTACCTAAACAACATCAAACATCCAATCCAGATAAAAACCCTTCAAGTGTAACTTTACATACACTCACCGGCCACTTTATTAGGTACACCTGTCCAACTGCTCGTTAACACTTAATTTCTAATCAGCCAATCACATGGCGGCAACTTAGTGCATTTAGGCATGAAGACATGCCCAAGACAATCTCCTGCAGTTCAAACCGAGCATCAGTATGGGGAAGAAAGGTGATTTGAGTGACTTTGAACGTGGCATGGTTGTTGGTGCCAGAAGGGCTGGTCTGAGTATTTCAGAAACTGCTGATCTACTGGGATTTTCACGCACAACCATCTCTAGGGTTTACAGAGAATGGTCCGAAAAAGAAAAAATATCCAGTGAGCGGCAGTTCTGTGGGCGGAAATGCCTTGTTGATGCCAGAGGTCAGAGGAGAATGGCCAGACTGGTTCGAGCTGATAGAAAGGCAACAGTGACTCAAATAACCACCCGTTACAACCAAGGTAGGCAGAAGAGCATCTCTGAACGCACAGTACGTCGAACTTTGAGGCAGATAGGCTACAGCAGCAGAAGACCACACCGGGTGCCACTCCTTTCAGCTAAGAACAGGAAACTGAGGCTACAATTTGCACAAGCTCATCGAAATTGGACAATAGAAGATTGGAAAAACGTTGCCTGGTCTGATGAGTCTCGATTTCTGCTGCGACATTCGGATGATAGGGTCAGAATTTGGCATCAACAACATGAAAGCATGGATCCATCCTGCCTTGTATCAACGGTTCAGGCTGGTGGTGGTGGTGTCATGGTGTGGGGAATATTTTCTTGGCACTCTTTGGGCCCCTTGGTACCAATTGAGCATCGTTGCAACGCCACAGCCTACCTGAGTATTGTTGCTGACCATGTCCATCCCTTTATGACCACAATGTACCCAACTTCTGATGGCTACTTTCAGCAGGATAATGCGCCATGTCATAAAGATGGAATCATCTCAGACTGGTTTCTTGAACATGACAATGAGTTCACTGTACTCAAATGGCCTCCACAGTCACCAGATCTCAATCCAATAGAGCATCTTTGGGATGTGGTGGAACGGGAGATTCGCATCATGGATGTGCAGCCGACAAATCTGCGGCAACTGTGTGATGCCATCATGTCAATATGGACCAAGCTCTCTGAGGAATGCTTCCAGCACCTTGTTGAATCTATGCCACGAAGAATTGAGGCAGTTCTGAAGGCAAAAGGGGGTCCAACCCGTTACGAGCATGGTGTACCTAATAAAGTGGCCGGTGAGTGTATATGTGGTCCAACTGTTCAATGATCATACCGACAAGACCACCTCTGAAAAGACATGGAAATGATGCATCTTTACATGAAGTCTCTTACAATGAGCCTGGCACAACCACTGATGTTACTCTCAGCAGTTCTGGACGGTCAGAAATGATGAATAATTCTTGATGCCATTCTCAGCCCCAGTCCATTCTTTGTGAATTTGTTTGTGGTCTCTGGTCCAGGTCCAATCATCCCGGTCCTCAGACTCAGGGTTGGAAGAGTCTCCTCCACAGTCTCTTGTTGTAATCCTCATTTTCTGACTTGTTCAGGTTCTCCATCCTTCCATCAGCTCCTGTTTCTTCATCCTCCTTCTCCCCTGATTAGTTTTGATGAAGCGCTGAAGTCTTTGAATAATCCTGAGACTGAGAGAATTTTTGTTCTCAGACGCTGCAGCTAAACAGTTTTCTTTATCCTCCCAGTGTGAACTAACATGTGTGAGGTCAGATATCTTTTATCACAATATTTGTTACCACACTAAGAGCAGCTGAAAGGTTTCTCCCTTGTGTGAATTAACATGTGTCTGATCAGATGCTGTTTTCGTGAAAATCTTTTACCACAATCAGAGCAGCTGAAACGTCTCTCCTCTGTGTGACCTAACATGTGTTGGGCCAGAGATCTTTTATAACAATATTTTTTACCGCACTCAGAGCAGCTGAGAGGTTTCTCACCTGTGTGAACTGACATGTGTCTGTTGAGAGCATTATGAGATCTGAATCTTTTACAGCACTCAGAGCAGCTGAAAGGTTCCTCCCCCGTGTGAACAAACATGTGTTTGGCCAGAGACCTTTTATCAGAATATTTTTTATCACACTCAGAGCAGCTAAATGGTTTCTCCCCTGTGTGAACTAACATGTGTCTGCTGAGAGACCTTTTTTCAAAATATTTTTTATCACACTCAGAGCAGCTAAATGGTTTTTCTCCTGTGTGAACTAACATGTGTCCCTTCAGATTCGTTTGACGGTTGAATCTTTTACCACACATAGGGCAACTGTACGGTTTCTCTCCTGTGTGAACTAACATGTGTCCCCTCAGATTCCTTTGGTGGTTGAATCTTTTACCACACATAGGGCAACTGTACGGTTTCTCCTTTCTGTGAACTACCATGTGTCCTTTAAGAGTCCACTGAGATTTGAATCTTTTACCGCACTCAGAGCAGCTGAAAGGTTTTTCCACTGTGTGAACTAACATGTGTCTGGTCAGATGGTGTTTTTGTAAAAATCTTCTACCACACTTGGAGCAGCTGAAAGGTTTCTCTCCTGTGTGAACTACCATGTGTAGTTTCAGAGCCGGTTGATAATTGAATTGTTTACTACACTCAGAGCAGCTGAAAGGTTTCCTCTCTGTGTGAACTATTTTGTGTCTGGTCAGATACAGTTTTTTTGAAAACGATTTATCGCATTCAGAGCAGCTGAAAGGTTTCCTCTCTGTGTGAACTATTTTGTGTCTGGTCAGATACAGTTTTTTTGAAAACGATTTATCGCATTCAGAGCAGCTGAAAGGTTTCTCCTCTTTGTGAACTAACATGTGTCTACTGAGAGCCTCTTGAGATTTGAATCGTTTACCACACTCAAAGCAGCTGAAAGGTTTCTCCTCTGTGTGAACTATTTTGTGTCTGGTCAGATACAGTTTTTGTGAAAATCTTTTCCCACAGTCAGAGCACCTGAAAGGTTTCTCCCCTGGGTGAATCAACATGTGTCTGATCATATTCTGTTTTTTTGAAAATCTTTTACTGCACTCAGAGCAGCTGAAAGGTTTCTCTCCTGAATGAATTGCTCTGTGTCTGACAATATTCTGTTTGTCTGAAAATCTTACACCACAGTCAGAGCAGCTGAAAAGTTTCTCCCCAGTGTGAACCAACATGTGTCCTTTTAGAGACTCTTGAGATTTGAATCTTTGACCGCACTCAGAGCAGCTGAAAGGTTTTTCCACTGTATGAACTAACATGTGTCTGGTCAGATGTTGTTTAAGTGAAAATCGTCTATCGCACTCAAAGCAGCTGAAAGGTTTCTCTCCTGTGTGAATTAGCATGTGTCTGATCAGATTCCCTTGACAGTTGAATCTTTGACTGCACTCAGAGCAGCTGAAAGGTTTCTCCATTGTGTGAACCAACATGTGTCTGATGAGAGCCCCTGGAGCGTTAAATCTTTTACCACACTCAGAGCAGCTGTGAGATTTCTTGACAGTTTTCTGTCCTCTTCTTTTCATAAATTTCCCAGAGTTTAATCCTGACTGATCCTCTCTGGTCTCCTTCCAATCATCATCATCATCAGTCTCAGAGGAGTCTTCTGACCTGTTATCACTCACAGGATTTGAGTTTCCAGCTGGTTCTGAAACTCCACAGATTTCTCCATCATCTCCTGTTTCCATCTTTTGAATTGGTTTTGGGTGAAGCTGTGGAGGCTGAGGTTTTTCTTCATCCTCTTCACTCTTCACAATGGCAGCAGTGAATGGGAACATGGTGGCCTCAGCCTCCTCAAACCCTTGAAACTGCTCTCCCTCCTGACTGCTCCAGGGTTCCTCCTCCTTAATGTGCATGTGCTTGGTGTCCTTTTGGTTTAGATCAGGGCTCCACTCCTGGAGCTCAAGAGGTTCCTCTTTAATCACTGACAGCTGCTGGACATCTGCAGGAAACACCAAAGTACAGAAAGACACATCAAGATAAGCTTGGCATCTATGTTGGAGCCAAACTTTGTCCTGTTGATGAAGTTAGGTGCTGTTCTGAGCATTATTTGTGGCTATAGAGTGGCGTTTTGGTTGAGCGCGTGGCTCTCTGTATTTATATCCTGCGGTTGTTACTAAAGTTGGTATAACTAGAGAAGCAAGCGGTCGACAACATTCATCTCTGGAGGGGGGGTGTCTAACTCGGTGTTATGGTGGGTTTGACCATAAATTAATTTTACACTGGAATATCCCTTTAAAGTTTGAGTTTTCAGTCACTGTAATGAGCTAACAACAGACAATAAAACTGATAAGATGAAGCTCCACCAAACACAAGAGACAGAAACTTTTAGTAATGCTGGCTAACTTTAAAGGTGAACGAGGCAGATTTTTAACTGTGGCACAGGTTTAAACCTTGACTCTACAAGAGAAATGTGGAAATAAAGCAGCTTGGACCCCATCAGCTACAGGATATTATTATATTATTGTCACTCAAACTGCCTATAAGACAAACCACAGATTTACTGGGAGTGGTCCTCCAAGAAAAAGTGGCTAACTGTCAGCAGAGAATAATTTTATTTTTCCCATGTTTGTTGTTTAGAGGAGAAGGTACTTGGTCCAGACGGGGATTGAAGGATTTGTGGGTCTGTGTGATTTCTGAAAGATTGTTGACATTGAAGGAATTCATGAGTTTAGTTTGCTAAAGTGGTGTAAGCTTTTTTGATGCAAGGCGGCATAACCTAAGGGAAGCTCTGTGTCCTACTGGTAAGCTGTGCAGTTATTGGGAGACTTATTTTGAAAGGGGACTGTGCTTCCTGTTTTTGTAAATATAAGTAGAATGGCTTCTGTCTGTCTCAGAGATCTTTTTAGCTTTTATTGTGCTGGGACGTTACTGTGGCAACAGATGAAAGGCACTGCCGACACGGAACAGGTGTTTGGTGACGTCATCCTTTCTGTAACCGAAATAATTACCGATAAGTGACGTTGGTGTTCTGTTTGTCAACAAGTATTAATCTTCAAAGGTCAGTGACGTTGTTGTTCTTTTTGCTAACAATTCCTTTTCGGTGGTTTTCGCTTGTTCGTTTCTCATTTTTCAATCGTTGATGTTGTTTCCGGTGTTGTGCCGAGAAACACATGCCCGCCGAAGATTGCATGTAACTCGCAGAAACTCGCACCGCTTATAGTAGAGTGGTCCACGGAAATGTACACTTTAAAACCCACACAGTTCCTATTTGTGGGGCTAAACAGTGATGAGGAATGTTCCCAAAGTCATTCTCAGCGGACGCGCGTTTCTCCGCACAACACCGGTAGCGCTAGCGACTAGCTCCTTGTGCAGGCCATTTTGGATGATCGTGGTTTCCTCCTTTCTGATTTTGATTTATGGCTGTCAGTGAGTCAAAAACTTGGCGGAATAAGGTTTGGATGTGAACCATAAATCTGTCTGACTTATGGTCCAGTGAGTTTGTTTGTTCTCAGCTCATTTGTGTTGGTTCGTGAAAGTGGGAAAGTGCATTCTAAATTTAGACTAGGGACAACAGACACTAAAACTGATCAGATGAAGCTCCACCAAACACGATACAACGATCGCAACATCCAATCCAGAGTTTAAATCCGGAAGAAGAAGAAGAAGGTGAACTAACCTGCTCTCTTCAGTTTGATTTCAGGCATTAAAATCACACTCAGCAGTTTTCTTTGCCGTTGGAGCTCCTCTTCATACACAGATGTTGCTGATCGTCCTGAGAGGTCTCCGTTAACAGCAGCGAGCAGCCGCCGGCTGAAGAAATCTTCAAGATCCTGAAACCTGGACATTTTCTACCGACCCAAGAGTCAAACAGAGACAAGACAACTGCAGATGGACGCCTTAACTCGGGTTATTCTGATCCGGGGTCTTCAGGAAACTTCCCTCGTGGTTCTTCTTCTCTTTCTTTTGTTCGTAAGGGCGGTTGGCAACCAGCTCGGAGGTGAATTACCGCCACCTACTGGGCTGGAGTGTGGCGCATGAACTGAATCAGGAAAAACAGTAGAAAAGTATGTGCCTCTTCTTCTACATCTCCTCACTAACTCCAGAGTTAAACTCTGTGCAATAAGCCGCTCTCCCTCAAATACTCCATTAATGACTTGAATCCTTTTCCAGATGCTGACCCTGACAGATTCTCTACACTGAGATCCAGATTATCTGTGTCAAGTTGGTGACTAACGTGTTTCCTTTTGTCTGTGTGTGTTTAACACAGTCAGTGAGTTCATGTTTGACTGTTTCTGCTGTCTTACAGGAATCACAGTCCGCTTTAATACAGGCTCTGATTGAGTCCTGTAGGTCCAATTCAGGGCGAAGGTGGAGGAGGGATCCAAACTGAGGTGTGGATACGACGAGAAGAAGAAGAAGAAGAAGAAGAAGAAGAAGAAGAAGAAGAAGAAGAAGAAGAAAAGGAGACTGAAAGAGGGAGGGAGTAGGACAGAAGTGAGAGTGCAGGTTAGTGACGTGTTCAGGTGTGTGTTTGTCTGTCCCTGCTGTTGTAAGATAAGAACTTTATTGATCCCTGAAGAGAAATCCAACTGTCTGTTGTCTCACATAATTAGTCTCTAAAAAGTTTTCTATTATTTACAGAAGAGTTATAAAGTCTGTTGGTCCAAAGATCTTCTGAATCTTTCTGTCCTGCAGTGAAGAGAGAGGAGCCGTCCACCACCATTGGTCCTTTGGTCCATCAAGGTGTCGTGAAGTGGGTGATCCATGTTCTTTAGAATAGTCTCCACCTTCCTCAGTGTAGATCTCTCCACCACATCCTCCACAGAGCCAGCCTTTTTCACCAGTTTGTTCAGACGTCTCCATCTTTGTGTTTGATACTTCCTCCCCAGCAGACTGCAGCGTAGAACAGAACACTGTAGATCTACACCACAGACTGATAAAACATCTGCAGCATCTAACTACAGATGTCTATGATCGGAGTCTTCTCAGGCAAAAGAGGCGGCTCTGCCCCTCTCTGTAGATGAAGTCAATATTCTTAGACCAGTCCAACTTATTATCCAGATGTACACCTGGATATTTGTCACCACTTCGATGTCCACAGGTGTTCACTGGCTGAAGAGGGGGTTTGGATCTACAGAAGTCTATGATCATCTCCTTTGTCTTTGAGGTGTTGAGGAGGAGGCAGTTATTCTGACTCCAGCGTTTGTTGTTGGGGAAACAGCGAACAGTTTTTGTGGGTATGACTGTGTCTCTACAAAAGTTGACATATTCAGTGAAGCAGTCAACCTGTTTATCAATGTTCATCCTGTGTTGTGTGTTAATCCTCATTTTCGGACTTGTTCAGGTTCTCCATCCTTCCATCAGCTCCTGTTTCTTCATCCTCCTTCTCCCCTGATTAGTTTTGATGAAGCGCTTTAGTCTTTGAATAATCCTGAGACTGAGAGAATTTTTGTTCTCAGACGCTGCAGCTAAACAGTTTTCTTTTTCCCTCGTGTTAACAAACATGTGTGAGGTCAGATACGTTTAACAATTAACCCTGGTACTGCACTCAGAGCAGCTGAAAGGTTTCTCTCCTGTGTGAAGTACTTTGTGTCCGATCATTTTCTGTTTGTCTGAAAACCTTTTACCATCCTCAGATAGGGATGGGAATCGAGAACCAGTTCTTGTTGATAACAGGTTCCAAATGGTTCAATCCATTGACATCATTTACATTTTATCTTTACAATTCCTTTCTTCCAGGTGCCTTTAAAAACGGTCTCGCAAGTGCCAGTCGATGCAATTGGAAACAGAGACAGAGGAAAAAACATGGCGGACGGTTGAAAAGTCGGCAGAAATGAGCTAAAGTGTGGCTTAATTTTACTAAGAAAGCTGACAATGGTGCAACATTTGTCGAGCAGTGAGAAAATACAAAGGTGGGAACACC
This sequence comes from Xyrichtys novacula, assembly GCA_962446985.1. Classification (NCBI taxonomy): domain Eukaryota; kingdom Metazoa; phylum Chordata; class Actinopteri; order Labriformes; family Labridae; genus Xyrichtys; species Xyrichtys novacula. The sequence goes on along the minus strand of OY660884.1, from coordinate 266,246 downwards.
AACAACATGCTTCAACATTTGTCAGCGGGGCACGGCATCAAATATAAGGAGTCACATGTATTCGATGCTCTCCGCCAGTGTTACACCATAGAATGCCTCCCCTCCACTCATGAGCTTCTTAAAGTGGAAGAAAATGATCTAATATTTAAAAAACACAAGTATTGGATCATGAAATGGAGCAGCAAACTTTCGTTCTGTTTTCATGTGTCTCTAAAATGCACATATAGAGGTGAACTTGGGTTTATAAACTCTACAGTAAACTGTCAAAGTAGAGAACTTTAAATATTCAGAATCAGAGGGCTGTTGTTTTCTGCTTATCTGAATAGTCTGATTGAAATCATTAAAGGCACACGCTTTAAAATCCGCCCAACGTTAATGTTGAGGAAAACTTGGATTATTTCACCTTGTTATGTACTTTCAACCGCGCTCCCGTCAGGGGTGCATTCTACAACACAACACCTGTTGAACACCTGTCATCAGCCGCCGCTGCCCCGTCTCAGCACGGCATTGAGGGTATATATGATAGGGTGACCACATGTCCTCTTTTACCCGGACATATCCTCTTTTTGGGGGGCTGTCCGGGGGAGTTTATAAAATCCTTTAAATGTCCTGAACGTGTTTTCATTCATTATAAAACAGTGTAGAGGATCAGTGCTGTCTGCAGCTCCGCCCCTCCACTCACTTCTAAGCAAAGCCACTGATGCGGCGCATGCGCTGTCTTTGGGAATTCAGAATATGCCTTTAACTGATTTAGAGCCCTGCATAGTAGTGTCCTCTTGTTGAGTATTCAGAATATGGTCACCCTAACATATGTCCTGTGTTAACATAAGCATAATGCATGCCAGAAACGCTGTACAAAAGGCATTTTTGTTTGATTATTTTAGACGTACTAAAGGTGGCATACATCTATTTCTGTTATCAGAAAACTTTGAGTTAACTGTGAAAACCTATAGCCTTTTTTTATATTGATCAAAGAAGGCATTGATAAGGGAATGGTTGAAGAATTTAATCAATAAGCAGAATCAATAATTGCATCAATATTGATAAAATCTTATCAATTCCCATCCCTACACTCAGAGCAGCTGAAAGGTTTCTCTCCTGAATGAACTGCTCTGTGTCTGATCATATTTGGTTTTTTTGAAAATCTTTTACCACAATCAGAGCAGCTGAAAGGTTTCTCCCCTCTGTGAGAGACCATGTGTCCTTTTAGAGCCTCTTGAGATTTAAATCTTTTACCGCACTCAGAGCAGCTGAAAGGTTTCTCTCCTGTGTGAACTAACATGTGTCTGGTCAGATACTGTTTAAGTGAAAATCTTCTACCGCACTCAGAGCAGCTGAAAGGTTTCTCCCCTGTGTGAACTACTATGTGTCTTTTCAGAGCCCGTTGATAGTTGAATTTTTTTTTGCACTCAGAGCAGCTGAAGGGTTTCTCTCCTGTATGCATTAACATGTGTCTGTTGAGAACCTCTTGAGATTTGAATCTTTTACTGCACTCAGAGCAGCTGAAGGGTCTCTCCCCTGTATGGACTAAAATGTGTTGGGCCAGAGATCTTTTATCATAGAATTTTTTGCCACACTCAGAGAAGTTGAAAACATTCTCCCCTGTGTGGACTGTTACGTTTGTGAGCAAATCTCTCTTTTGTGGATATCCTTCACCCCATTCAGAACAACTGTAGGGTTTCTCTCCTGTATGAACTGCTCTGTGTCTGATCATATTCTGTTTGACTGAAAATCTTTTCCCACAGTCAGAGCACCTGAAAGGTTTCTCCCCTGTGTGAATCAACATGTGTCTGATCAGATGCTGTTTTTGTGAAAATCTTTTACCGCACTCAGAGCAGCTGAAAGGTTTCTCTCCTGAATGAATTGCTCTGTGTCTGATCATATTCTGTTTGTCTAAAAATCTTATACCACAGTCAGAGCAGCTGAAAGGTTTCTCCCCAGTGTGAACCAACATGTGTCCTCTTAGAGCCTCTTGAGATTTGAATCTTTGACCGCACTCAGAGCAGCTGAAAGGTTTTTCCACTGTATGAACTAACATGTGTCTGGTCAGATGTTGTTTAAGAGAAAATCTTCTACCGCAGTCAGAGCAGCTGAAAGGTTTCTCTCCTGTGTGAACTACCATGTGTATTTTCAAAGCCTGTTGACAGTTGAATCTTTTACCACAATCAGAGCAGCTGTGAGATTTCATGACAGTTTTCTGTCCTCTTCTTTTCATTAATTTCCCAGAGTTTAATCCTGACTGATCCTCTCTGGTCTCCTTCCAATCATCATCATCATCAGTCTCAGAGGAGTCTTCTGACCTGTTATCACTCACAGGATTTGAGTTTCCAGCTGGTTCTGAAACTCCACAGATTTCTCCATCATCTCCTGTTTCCATCTTTTGAATTGGTTTTGGGTGAAGCTGTGGAGGCTGAGGTTTTTCTTCATCCTCTTCACTCTTCACAATGACAACAGTGAATGGGAACATGGTGGCCTCAGCCTCCTCAAACCCTTGAAGCTGCTCTCCCTCCTGACTGCTCCAGAGTTCCTCCTCCTTAATGTGCATGTGCTTGGTGTCCTTTTGGTTTAGATCAGGGCTCCACTCCTGGAGCTCAAGAGGTTCCTCTTTAATCACTGACAGCTGCTGGACATCTGCAGGAAACACCAAAGTACAGAAAGACACATCAAGAAAAGCTTGGCATCTATGTTGCAGCCAAACTTTGGATAGAGATTCTTGCTTTTGATTTTCAAACTCCCCTACAAGTTAAATTTAATCAACTCCTAAACAGACCAACCAGATTTTATTTTGGTGTTTTATTGAAGGAGAAGTTGTTTCAAGCACTCCCAAAAAACAGGCTAGAAACGCCTGCCCTGAAGCATCACATTCGGGTCATACAGTTTGTGTCGGTCAGAGAAGAACCAACTGATCAACTGGAGAAACTTTGTCATCATGGATTTTTTTGCACTTTGACTTTGAACACCACACATTGGAAAAACAAGTCATTATCACTTTTTTTATGATGTTTTGGAAACAGCCATAGTGATGGTCATTAGGAACAAGTGGGGCTTAGCCCCACCTCTTGTCATAAAAAAACTAAATGAATCTGTTATCAGCAGTTGTCAAAAAAATGATGAGACATGATGAGGCCTATTGCATGATAACTGCAGAGTCACCATTTGCATTTTCTTTTGGTTGCAAATGCAAATATATGTTTTTAATGATTGTAGAAGTCCTTCTCCTCCCGTTGGTGTCTGCAGAGAACTACAATGGCTGCAGGGTCAATGTTAGGCCAGCCACTCTCTCACAGCTGAGTGTGTATTATACATGGGAAAATTGAAATGAACACTCTCAGAGTGTTTGTCTGTTTACTGTACATCCGCCTAAAGAATTAAACATCATGCCTTTTTAAAGACTTGATTGGCTGATAATTCAAAGCAGTTTCGGTGATTTGCTGCTGTCATTGAAGCTGCTAAACTGCTAAAAGTCAGAAAACCATTTCTGGACAGGATACAGAAACTTTTAGTAATGCTGGCTAACTTTAAAGGTGAACGAGGCAGATTTTTAACTGTGGCACAGGTTTAAACCTTGACTCTACAAGAGAAATGTGGAAATAAAGCAGCTTGGACCCCATCAGCTACAGGATATTATTATATTATTGTCACTCAAACTGCCTATAAGACAACAAGTATTGATCTTCAAAGGTCAGTGACGTTGCTGTTCTGTTTGTCAACAGGTTTTGATCTTCGGTGGTTTTCTCTTGTTCGTTTCTCATGTTGAAGAAGAAGAAGAAGGTGAACTAACCTGCTCTCTTCAGTTTGATTTCAGGCATTAAAATCACACTCAGCAGTTTTCTTTGCCGTTGGAGCTCCTCTTCATTCACAGATGTTGCTGATCGTCCTGAGAGGTCTCCGTTAACAGCAGCGAGCAGCCGCCGGCTGAAGAAATCTTCAAGATCCTGAAACCTGGACATTTTCTACCGACCCAAGAGTCAAACAGAGACAAGACAACTGCAGATGGACGCCTTAACTCGGGTTATTCTGATCCGGGGTCTTCAGGAAACTTCCCTCGTGGTTCTTCTTCTCTTTCTTTTGTTCGTAAGGGCGGTTGGCAACCAGCTCGGAGGTGAATTACCGCCACCTACTGGGCTGGAGTGTGGCGCATGAAATGAATCAGGAAAAACAGTAGAAAAGTATGTGCCTCTTCTTCTACATCTCCTCACTAACTCCAGAGTTAAACTCTCTCCCTCAAATACTCCATTAATGACTTGAATCCTTTTCCAGATGCTGACCCTGACAGATTCTCTACACTGAGATCCAGATTATCTGTGTCAAGTTGGTGACTAACGTGTTTCCTTTTGTCTGTGTGTTTAACACAGTCAGTGAGTTCATGTTTGACTGTTTCTGCTGTCTTACAGGAATCACAGTCTGCTTTAATACAGGCTCTGATTGAGTCCTGTAGGTCCAGTTCTTAGACGGGTAAATACTGTCTCCTCCTCCTGTGTGGTAATTATGCCGACAGGTTTTTGGATATCCTACAGATGTTGTGCTGCTGCTTTCAGTATTTTCCTTTTGTCATCATACCTCCTGCATTCAGTGAGAACACACTGTACTGATGAAGCTTCACTTTCCCTCCAACCTGGTTCTGTATGATCTACCAACAGAGTGGAAACTCAATGAGCTCATTTCATCAGATACTTTGAAGTTAATTGTTTTTTTGTTTGTTTTCCTGCAGATTGCTGATCCCTCTTTCCTCCTGCACTCTCAAAAAAACCCGAACTATCCCTTTAAGATCCTGCCTGACTCCGTTTAGTCTGGAGAAACGCTCAAACACAGAAACTCCATCAGAGACATAAAGAAGACAGACTAAAGCAGTGAACTGTGAGTGAAATAGTAAATGAACATCTTTTTATTTCACATTATTTTCAATGACAAGCGTTTTTATTCTCTTTCTTGTTTTTTTCATTGACAGCTAATCTAAAGACATTCAGGAGGAACAGAAGGAACGAAGGGACGAGGGTCTGATCGCTCTTTTTTCTCACTGACAGAGGCGGGACTTCAGGCAGAAATGACAAATAATCAGAATCACATCAGGGCGAAGGTGGAGGAGGGATCCAAACAGAGGTGTGGATACGACGAGAAGAAGAAGAAGAAGAAGAAGAAGAAGAAGAAGAAGAAAAGGAGACTGAAAGAGGGAGGGAGGAGGACAGAAGTGAGAGTGCAGGTCAGTGACGTGTTCAGGTGTGTGTTTGTCGTCTGTCACTCTGTCCCTGCTGTTGTTGTGTGTCTTTCTGCATCGTCCTCTTTTGGTCTTTTCTCTCTTTTTTGTGTTTTTTTAAAGTCTCTTTCAGTCGCGTGCGTCGGTCGAAGTTTGTCTATTTTATATCTGGACTAACTGATCTCAGTTTTTACAACAATAATCTTCATTTGACTCCCGGCTGGACGAGAACTATCCCTTTAAACTACAGTAACAGTGCATGTCTGGCATTTTGAAGTTCTCCCTCTAGGCGTGTGAGTTTGTTTCCTATCTGTGAACTCTACGTGCGTGTGTGTGTGTGTGTGTGTGTGTGTGTGCATACAGCATCACCTCCAATCTTGACGTCAAGTGCATAATTGATCTGATTCTATCCTACTTCATGAATCTGTGAGATCATTCACTGTACATGGCTCTTAAACGTGTGTGTGTGTGTGTGTGTGTGTGTGTGTGTGTGTGTGTGTGTGTGTGTGTGTGTGTGTGTGTGTGTGTGAGTGTGAATCATTCATGTGTCTGCCGGCTTCACAGGGCACTGGGGTTCCTGAAGTTGTGGCCTGCAAAACGTGCCTGGTCGCCGAGCTCCTCCTCGATCCTGCAAGGAAAGGAAAGGAAAGGAGAGAAGGAAAGGAAAGGAAAGGAAAGGAAAGGAAAGGAAAGGAAAGGAAAGGAGAGAAGGAAAGGAAAGGAGATAAGATAAGGAAATGGCAGGAAATGATCATCACGTCTTTATTCTGATTGATCATTGATCAGGGCGAGTGAAAGAACCACAGTTAGTCATAATAATAATGATTATAGTAGTTTGATCATATTAATTGATCATATTAATTGATTAATTATTATCCACTTCTTCTTCTATTTTCCTGAATCAGCAGGTTTCTCTGTTAGTATGTTTTTTTTTTGAGGTTTAAAATCAGACGAGGGTTTTCATGGTTTTCATGGTTTTCATGGTTTTCATGCCGGACCCTCAGATCTACTCAAAAATGTCCCCACTTGTATATCAAACCCGTCTTCACTCCTCTCTGTGCACGTACGTGTGCACTGATTAGCGTTTGCCGCCGTTTAAAGCTCCTGTAAGTCCCGCCCTCCTCCTCTTGCGTCTCCTCAGCAGTCCTATGGGATGACAGCACTGAGCTCTCCCCTCCTCCCCTCCTCCCCTCCTCCTGCCGCTGACTGGCTCGGACACATGGGGTGACACCGGCACTGCTGCCGCCGTCATGTCAATCAGCCGTGTGATTCTAAGACTGAGGAGGCGCCACAGGAGGCGAAGCTGCAGCCAGATTTGGAGCCGAAAAAAAGAGAGTGTTGTCTTATTGTCAGTCTAAAGATGGAAGTCAACGGGTCCTAAAATCTGGTCAAACCTTCTCTTTACTGTAACTCGATTGTCACGTCCTGCAGCAGCCTCCCCTTCTCTCTTTTCCCCAGGTGGGCGTGGTTGAGGTCTTTGTGGGCGTGGTTGAGGTCTTTGTGGGCGTGGTTGAGGTGTGTGATGAGCAGACAGTCGCAGGTCACTCTCCAACCTCTGACATAAAACCAGAGCGCAGCCACTCCTCAGATCTGACACACTTTCCTGAACTCGACCTCGCTGCCTGTTTTTCTTTCACTCTGGATATTCGTTTTTTTTTTTTATCCCAGTTTCCAGCCCGACCTGCCGGCTTCATCCCGCTCACCTGTTGGACCGTTAACTCTCTCCGCCTCCTCCTCTCCCCGATCCTCTCCCCGATCCTCTCCTCGCTCTCTGGGTCGGTTTTGTTCTGGTTATTAGTTGTTTTTTTGTGAGTTTTCTTTTCAGCTTCCTGTCTCGTCTGTTAGTTTCCTCAGTTTGTTTTAGACTCTTGAGTTTCTCTGAATTCGTTTGTTTTCGGTGATTTTTAGTTTGAAGAAGTTCTTAGTTATAGTTTCCATCCAGACGGTAGTTTTCCTTTTAGTGTATTTAGTTCTTTTGTTGTCCTGTTTTAAAAGCCTTTTCCACACTGCTTACATTATTATCTTGTTTTTTGGGGTCTGCTTGTCTGTTGTCTGCGCCTGAGTCTCTGATCAGCCTTTATACAGATGATCGATGTCTGAGCGCACAGTCCCCGATCAATAAACTAAAGCAGGTTCTGTTGATTTTATCTTTGAAAGGGTTAGGGCTAAAGTACAAAGTTTGGAAACAATGTTGAAATTTTCAGGATGGTAAAAGTTTGACTGCAGTTTGATTTATGCAGCAGATAAAAATGCAGTTCCCCAAATGGCCACTCGGGGCTGAGACTGAAAGTGAGTCAACGTCTGATGGATTTACTTTTATTTTATTTTTTTAACTTTTATATGTTTTTTTTTATACTTTCATATCGTATTTGTTTCGTAACTTTTATATCTGTTTTTTATACTTTTATACATTAATTTTGAACCTTTTATAAGTTTTCTTTTTAACTTGTTTTTTATACCTATATTTATTTTTTATCTGTTTTTTATACTTTTTTTTACTTATGTTTTCACACCTTTGTGTATTTTTAATATATAAAAATAAAACATGTTTTTTTAAATCTGTTTTTTCTTGTTTATTTTTGTTTATACTCTCTATAAACCGTCTCACTGACTCCAGCTCGATGTCTTCTTCTGACACAGCGGTCAGTAAAAACCCGATCATGCTGTGATGAAGAGTTTTGTTCGTAGGTCAGAAAACGGATGTTACTCTGACCTCATCAGCTGGTTGTACTTGGCGAGTCTCTCAGATCTGCAGGGGGCGCCGGTCTTAATCTGCAACACAAAATCAAACAGTCTGTATTTGTGTTCTCGAGAATCTGTCCAAGGATCAGAAAATAACTTTGTTTTATTCAAACCCTGAGGAGGTCCTCGTGAAGACCCTCTTGGGGGGTTCATACCTGTCCAGTGCAGAGCCCGACCACCAGGTCAGCGATGAAGGTGTCCTCTGTCTCTCCTGAACGATGGCTGACCATCACACCCCAGCCGTTGGCCTGAGCCAGTTTACACCTGAGAGACAGAAAGACGGACCGCTTTAGACTTTAGACCAAAACACAAACAGCTGATCGAACCGAAGACCTCAGGAGGTTAGAGGTTCTCGGTGCTTCGATAACACCCTGTTTTTTCTGATCTCGCTCTTTGTGGTCGATTTCAGCTCTGACAACTTCGACTTCCTGACGAAAACAAAATCTCCGATGCTGCAGATGAAATAAAACCCGATGGTCCGGGTCTTCGCTGTCCCTGTGGAGATGTCTTTATCGTGAATCAAACTCGTCTGACCCTGAAAGAACGCGTCCTCACAGAGAGACAGCGGCGTCCTGCTCTGGTTCTGGAAGGATCTATCTCTGGGTCTCAAAATAATTCGATGTCTCAGTTTGGTATCTTCGACCTCAGTGAGGACGACGGTTCAGATAATCCTCAGGTCAAATATTCATCTCTGTGTTACTGTGCAGGGGCGTGTCCAGGCTCTTTGACCGGGGGGGGGGGATCCCGACTGGAGGACATAGATAGGTGGGGGTGGCCAGGATGAACAACCCCACCCTCTCTTACCTCGACTGTTTCAGACTAACGATGCACAGGGCTCTTATTGTGGCGGGTAGAGTGCGTCACCTTTCCTGTCAGCAGCTCTGTTTCTCTCACCGCCGTCTCTCTGACGCCCTCCTGCTATCATCCCGCCACGCTGTCAGGACGGATCGCTTCATAACGCTGAGCGACGCTCCTCGCTGAAGGCTGAGATCGATGACACTAACGAAGGAACACATCTCCGCACAAATACACAACGATGAGTGTAACTCTGCAGGGTTTGATTGACAGCTCATCTCCCTACCAAAAACCTGCTGTCACTTCCTCGCCGATATTTATCTCTGTACGGATCCTTGTCTCAGGCACAAGGTCAACGTGGCTGACAGGTACAGAGTGATGTGAGTGACAACGTGCTGCTGTGTGTGTGTGTGTGTGTGTGTGTGTGTGTGTGTGTTGATCGAGGATCTCTCTGCTTCTCCCTGAAGGCCTCTCCATCTTCTCAGCCAAGACAGATGACCTTCTTCTTCTTTTCCTTCAGCCCGCTCAAGTTCAGCCCCGCCCCCTCCCCGGGGCGGCCATGTTTTCTCCTCTGAGTGTGTGAATCATGTTTACAGCATGTTGGACTGGCAGTGATGATCTGTGTTTGACCTCCTAATCAGGCAGAGTTATCGCTCTAATAAATTATTCTGAAGCTTCTACATTCAGAAGCTCTACGTCAAACTGGAGCGGTTTCATCGCCGCAGGTCAGAGCGTTCGCCGAGAATTTACCCCCGCCATAAAGTCACCGCGCTGAATCTGAGTCAGAACCTCCACATGAATTTTCCAGTGAAGGTGTCGTAGTCAGGAATCTGTTAAAGAAACATCTTTTTATTTTGTGTTTTATAAACTAAAAATCTTCTAATATCAGTCAATAGTTATTAGTTATTGATGACATTTGGTAATATATCGATATCTCTGTGTTCTCTTCTGTCTGTGTCGTCAACATTTGAACATTTTTGAGCGGTCCGCTCTTTCTGACTGTAAACAAAGACGTTCTCCACCTCCTCTAACCTGATTGGTTGTGAGGCAGACGCTGCTCCCCCGTGTCGTTCAGGAGCCCAAACAAAGTTAGCGTGCTACAATATCGGACAGTAGAAACCAACCAGAAAGTTCGGAAAATTGTCTGAATCCTCCTTTGGCCACGACTGCCGACACAAGCAAGAAAACAAAGTAAATACCGGAGACTCTGGAGGAATAACGGGCGCTTAAAACAGAGGTAGACCGGACAAGAGCTAAAAAGCCGGGTCAACATAAACCATGGGGGACGCTTGGGGATCTTGGTGACCCTGTAACCTTTCTGCTGGACAGGTAAACCGCTTTAACAAAGTAAGACAAGTGTCTGTAACAGAAGTGTTTCTTGTCAAACGGACCTGCTGTAGCGTGTTGTAGCGCCATCGCTAAACTGTCCTCCCTCGGGTCCTGGACTATGTCACTTTATCCTCGTTGTAGAAGTCCTGCAAACATTGTGTTTGCTGGTAGTCTGTTGGCATCTACAGTAGCACCAATGCTTTTGACTTTCACCTTGACTGGGCCCCATTTGTAATGATCTGAAGGATTTATCTGCATTATATCTGAATTTAATTGGAACGATACGAGCGAGCAGGAGCGTCTGTTTGTGGGCAGGGCTTAAGAGAGGGAGGGGAGGAGCTGAGGGGAAAACTGGTTGGGAGGGGTAGAGTTTACATTCAAGATTTCTCCTAAAAACTGGAACTAACTCAGATCCTGACTACAACACCTTTAAGGGTTTTAATTGGACTTCTGTCCTCTTCCTTGTTAACGAGCTCCAGGTGAGCATGTCCACCTCTGCAGCTGCTCAGAACGATCAAACTCTCTCAGCTGACTGATCCTGTCACAGACCAAAACAATCGACAAACACATACTGATGAGACTACAGCTTCTCTTCCTCTGACACACCTTTGCTTTTCTACTTCTAGACCAAAGCGCCAAATTCAAACTGTGGAGCACGTGCAGAAGGATGGAGTCAGTTTGGGTCCAACTGAGGGGGACATGTGCCTGAGAAAACCAGACAATCCTGGTAAACGGCGTTTAGCTCCTGACTGTAACAGGCCAAAGAGACCAGCTGAGAAAGAAGTCCACAAGTTTGAAAGTCAAGTCTCGAGTCTGAGTCAAGGTTTCAGTGCTGCTAGTTTGCCTTTTTTTGAGGTGTATCTCAACAGACTGATCTCCTAAAGCCCAGACAGATGGGCCTCAGAGGTCCGGTCTCTAAATAAGTCAAAAGTCCTCCATGAGGGTGTCTGTGAAGGTTCAGATCAAAGCGGACCTACGCCTGGATGGCCTCAGTGACCGAGCCGATCTGGTTGACTTTGAGCAGCAGGCAGTTGCAGGCTCGTTCCTCGGCAGCTTTCTCTATCCTCTTTGGGTTCGTCACCGTCAGGTCGTCGCCCACGACCTGGATCCCCACCTGAGCCGTCAGGCGGGACCAGGCCTCCCAGTCATCCTGGTCGAAGGGGTCCTCGATGGAAACCACTGTGATGGAATAAAAGATTAATAAATGTGTTTCTCTGTCGCAGAAGACAACGACAAACAAACCCATCGTCCACCTGGGTAGTTGTTGACGAAGCCCTGGTAGATGTCGGCCAGCTCCTCTCCTGAGATGTGTCTCGCTGGGTCAGGTGGAGATTTGAAGTCCAGATCGTACTTCCCGTCACGGTAAAATTCTGATGCGGCGACGTCCATTCCGACCACAACTTTCTCCGTGAAACCGGCCTTCTCTATGGCGGTCTGCAGGAGGTCCAGAGCTGAGGACAGAAGGAGAGGGAGGAGAGAGGTGAGGAGGTCAGGGAAATGTAAACGTAGATGTTCTCCTCCACACTCACCTTCACTGTTCTCCAGGATATTCGGGGCGAACCCTCCCTCGTCTCCCACGTTGGTGGCGTCCTGTCCGTACTTCTCCTGGATCACTCCCTTCAGCGTGTGATAGAGCTCCGATCCTATCCTCAACGCCTCCCTGAGACACAGAGACAATCAGGGAGGCGGAGGACAGAAACCAATCATCTCACATCAGAGGTCAGGTCTTACTTAAAGGACTCGGCTCCGACAGGGAGGACCATGAACTCCTGCATGGCCAGTTTGTTTCCTGCATGAGAACCTCCATTGATGACGTTGAAGGCCTGAGGAGGAAAGGACAGACGAAGATTTAGACACGGCGTTCCTCAGGGAGGCGCTCTTGGTCCCGTTTTCACTCTTATATAAACTGTGTTTGTAAACATCAACATGATGGTAAAACGGCGTTCTTCATCCTGAACGTCTTACAGGAACAGGCAGCACCAGCTCCGTGTTTCCAGCCAGGTCAGCTATGTGGCGGTACAGGGGGACGTCTTTCTCTGCCGCACCGGCTTTACAGATGGCTAGAGACACTCCCAGGATGGCGTTGGCCCCAAACTGAGCTGTTGGACAGGAAAAGGGAAGAAACGATGAAACTCTAAATATCGTAGGTGGTTCGAGTTCGTCAGAGAAACCTGCCCTGACTACAGACCGCGGCTGAAGAAGAAAAGTTACCATGACTTTGTCTCGGGTGTTCGATAAGCCGAGAGGACAAAGTCTCTGATCTGAGGAGGACGGATGTAAAACCCGGCAGACTGAGAGTTCATTCAAGCAGCTGCAGTTTTTCTCTCCCGGCGCCGTGACGCCCCCTGCTGTTTACGCTGCAGCCTGAAATGACCGTTCGGCACCGCCGTCGATCCGAATAAATGAAGGGTGAGCTTATTTATTAGGAAGTGAAATAAGGTCGATCCTGCCAAAGTCAGGAGTGTCATTTCTCCGTCTTTTTGACGTTTTTATTAACGATGTTTTGATCAAAGAGCGTCGGTCTGTTCGGACGCTAATGAGGCGATTTTTGACCTTGTTGAGACTCACATTTGTTTTCTGTGCCGTCCATCTCGATCATCATGTTGTCTAACTGCTCCTGCTCCACCACGCTGACACCCTGCAGACACACACACACACACACACACACACACACACACACACACAGTTGCCTGGATTAAAAACCTGTTTTTCTGCTGTAACTCAGCGAGTCGTCTGACTGACCTTTGACCTGCTGTTATGGTCAGTTATTTTAAATCCACGCTGAATTATTTCATTTACAGTAAATAAACAGACTGACTGACAACTGTTGTGAGGACAGTAAAAAATCACAGATGCACATTAACTGATAAATCAACTTGATCTCATGTTTTTTTATGTTTGTTTGATAAATTCCACTTGTTCAGGTTTTCCTCTAATAGACGTCTTATCCTGGACCACTGGTCTAAAAATTAACGTTTCTTTGGACGTCTAAATCTAGACCAGGTCTAAATCTGGGCTTTATCTAAACTTTCTATCATCATTATTTTGGTGAAGAACTTGGAGATCGGTTTTGAAACTTACAGTTGCTTTTTGAAATAAATAGTTATTGAATAACGAGTTAAAGTGCGACGTCTAAATTACATCTGAAAATCTACAGAATCTAGAAGTTCGATAAAAAAAAAACAGACGTCTAACAGCCGCCAGTTTATCAGATACTTCAGCTGGTTTAGTCTATAACTGTGTATAACTGTGTAAATATGTTTGAATCTGATTTCAGTGGTGAGGAGGAGACCTGAAGGTCGAGAGGTCAGGTGTGTCTCCTCTGATGTTCAGGTTCAGTGTCAGTAAAGGTGAACCTCCTGCTCTTTATTCTGCCCTCCTACTGAGATTCAGGAAGTTCATTTCCATCACAGTGACTCTGAACGCTGATCTCCTCTTTTCTAACACTGTCCCAGAAATTGACCAAATATCCTCCAGAGCAGATCAGAGAAATTCTGAGATAAGAACATAAATATAAAAACTTACCGAGGCGATCAGAGCGGGACCCAGAGTGTCGTTGATGTGACCGACGGCCTTCAACACACCTGAGAGAGAAACACAGGAGAGTGAGTCTGAAGACTGGAGAGAGAGAGAGATGAAACTATAGAGTATGAAGAGACGAGTGTTCATCAGCTGCATTTACACAAATAATCCTGATCAATACCTGATCGGAATAAAAATGACATCATGGAAACAAAGAAGATCGGAAGATTCTGATCCAGTCCAGCTCAGTCCGAAATAAACTGGATTATAATCTAGACGGGTGTTTATGCCGATCATTATTAAGACTTATTCTGACCCTTAACCTTTAACCTTTGAGGTCAGAGGTTAACACTCTGACCGTGTCTGGTCCTCCGATAACATAACAAGGCGCACATACGGCGTGATGATGTCACATCTGCACGCACAGTGCAACCTTAGACAGAACAGTAATGTAAGTATGCAAGAGCGCCATCTAGTGACAACATTTAACCAGGGAAACTTCTGGATCGGACGGAGCGAGCCGCCGCCGCCGCCGCTGCGTCTGTCGGAGTGTTGACAGCAGAGGCGTAAATACAACTCTTCTTCTTCTTCTTCTTCCTCTTCTTCTTCTTCTCCTTCTTCTTCTTTTTCTTCTTCTCCTTCTTCTTCTTCTTCTTCTCCTTCTTCTTCTTCTTCTTCTTCTTCTTCCTCTTCTTCTTCTTCTCCTTCTTCTTCTTCTTCCTCTTCTTCTTCTTCTTCTTCTCCTTCTTCTTCTTTAGGGTGTGTCAATTTACAGTTATTTTATCATTTTGACATACTATATTTACACATTGGACCCAAATTCACACACAAAACATAAAATCCGAGTGGAAAAAAGTAACGTTTTTACTGTGAAAACCACAAATATGTGTGATGAACTGTTTTTAAAACTTTTTTTTTTTTTTTTATCATTAGTTTTATTCAACATGAGTAGAAAAGCAGAGTTACAGGTGTAATGTTTCAGATGTTCATGTATCGTTTTTCCTTTTTCCAAAAAAAGAAACGACAACAATCCAAACACGACATACACACAGAGCTCTAAGGCTCAGAATTTGGTACAGCAAAAGGACAAAGTTTGGGTCAAACATTTAACAGTGAACATTAAGCATTCCCTCCCTCCCTCCCTCCCTCCCTCCCTATCTCCCAAGTCTCTGGACCTTCCCACCTTCACCCACTGCAAAGACAGTACATAGATAGTCTAAATTTACAGTACATGTTCAAAAAGCAAAAAGAATGTTTATCAAGTATATATCTTCCCTTGATCCTCCCCCCTCTCCCTCCAAAAAAGAAAAAAAAAGAGAAATAGCAATAATAAATGAGCAATTTAGTAAAGTAAAGTAAGACAAAAGGTCAAGAAAGAAGGTAAGAGAAAGTTAAGAGACAGAGTGGCATGTGACGGTGGCAATCTCAGATCTCAAAGAGTTGTCAAGTTGTTTAAGTAATTTATAGTGGGGCCCCAGGAGGACGTGAAACCACCTGGTGACCCCCGTAAATCAAATTTAATTTTCTCTAATTTTAAATAAGCCATCACATCTTTAAGCCAGGAGTGTGATTGGGGGGCGTGTGAAGACTTCCACTCTAGCAGGATTTTCCTCCTTGCCAGCAGTGTCAGAAAAGCAATACCATTTTGAGTTGTTCTATTATAAGTTAATTCTCTGGGCAGCACCCCAAAAATAGCTGATTCTGGACTGGGTTGTAGATTAATGTTAAACATTTGAGATAAGTGTCTGAATATGTCA
Organism: Xyrichtys novacula; assembly: GCA_962446985.1. Lineage (NCBI taxonomy): Eukaryota > Metazoa > Chordata > Actinopteri > Labriformes > Labridae > Xyrichtys > Xyrichtys novacula. Next base: position 250,907 of record OY660884.1, on the reverse strand, counting down.
GTCCAGTATGTCTGTATACAGGGACAAGCCCAAAACATATGAGTTAAATCTGCATGGGATAATTGACATTTGTCACAAGTATCATCCAGGGTGGGGTATATTCTAGCCAATTTGGCTTTGCTATAATGGGAACGATGAAAGACCTTCAGTTGTATCAGGCTGAGTCGGGCACACGAAGCACTGCCATTCACTAGAGTCTGTGCCCGCTTCCAAGTGTCATCTGCGATTGGTTCTCCAAACTCTTCCTCCCAGCCCAATCTGATCCCGTCTACAGTAGTAGCTCTTAAAGAAGAGATTACTTTGTAGACAAAGGACAAAAGTCCTTTTAATTGTCCAGGAGCTTCTAGAATAGGTTCCATTCCAGAACTAGGAGGCTTATTAGGGAATGAAGGGTTGTGAGTTTTAACAAAGTCACGGATTTGAAAAAATCTAAAAAGGTGAGAATTCGGAAGTTCATATTTATTGGCTAGTTCTCTAAAATTTGCAAAAATCCCGTCAATATAGAGATCTGATAGTCTAGAGAGGCCCAGTCTGTGCCACGTCAAGTAGCTTGGGTCTGTAATTGAGGGGGCAAATAGGTGATTATTATAAATAGGACTGTAGGGAGAAAGTTCACGGAGGCCGAAAAAGGTTCTAAATTGAGACCATATCTGTAAGGTACTCACAACAATTGGGTTAGCTGAGTGACGTTTAGGTAAAATAGGTAATTTGGTAGTAGTTAAGGCTAGTAAAGATGTGTTAAGACATGAGTTGGCTTCAATTTTGCACCAATCTAAATCGGGGTGTTGGGACCAGCAAATTATCTTAGAGATGTTAGCAGCCCAATAGTAAAATTTAAAATTAGGGAGCGCAAGACCACCTTCGACCCTAGATCTTTGTAGATATTCTCTCTTAATTCTTGAGGGTTTGTCCCCCCAGATAAATGAGGACAACAATGAGTCAAGTTTACAAAAAAAGGATCTAGGAATAAAGACTGGTAAGGCTTGAAATAAATACAAAAAACGAGGTAACACGTTCATCTTAATACAGTTCACTCTCCCTGCCAGTGATATATTGATAAGTCCCCACCTGTGAAGATCTACTTTTAGTTTCTCAACAAGGGGTAAGATATTATCTCTAAACAAATCATCTAGCGATCTACGGATAAGTACCCCCAGATATTTAAACCCAATCTCAGAGGTACGAAATGGTAGTGAATTGCTTGGAATTTTGCGAGCCAAGTCGTTTATTGGAAAGCATTCACTTTTATTAAAGTTTAATCTGTAACCCGAAAAAGTACCAAATCTATTCAACAGTTGAATGATCTTTGGCACTGAGAAAACTGGGTCTGATATATATATTAATAAGTCATCTGCGTACAGAGAGACTTTATATTCCAATCCCCACCTGCGAATACCCTGGTAGAAAGGAGCTGATTTAAGGGCAATAGAGAGAGGTTCGATTGCCAGGGCGAATAGTAGGGGGCTTGCTGGGCAACCTTGTCTGCAGCCTCTAGAGAGCGTAAACATCTGTGAATTCATTCCATTGGTACTGACCGACGCCTTAGGGGCCGAGTAGAGAAGTGAGATGAGAGAGATCATCCTAGGACCGAAACCAAACTTCTTGAGAACCTCCAGTAGGTAACTCCACTCCACCATGTCAAAAGCTTTCTCTGCATCCAAGGAGACCACCATCTCGGGGGTCCACGAGGATGCAGGAGAGAGAATAACATTGAGGAGACGACGAATATTGGATGAGGAATGACGGTCTCTGATAAAACCAGTCTGGTCTACAGAGATCATGTCACTAATGACTGTCTCCATACGTGAAGCTAATATTTTCGCGAGAATCTTGTAGTCAGCATTTAAAAGAGATATGGGCCGGTATGAACCACAGTTCAGTGGGTCTTTGTCCGGTTTTAGGATAAGCGAAATTGATGCTTCTGTAAGTGTTTGAGGTAGGAGGCCCTTTCCAAGAGAGTCAGTGTACATTTTCGACAGGAGTGGAGCTAGTTTATTAGAAAATATTTTATAAAATTCAACTGGATAGCCGTCTGGGCCAGGAGCCTTCCCATTTTGCATTGCTAAAATTGAGTCTTCAATCTCCTTCAAGCTTAAAGGCTGTTCTAGAGTTTCATATTTTTCGACGTGGAGAATCGGAAACTGGAGGTCCCCAAGGAAGCTCATCATATCAGAAATGTCCACAGGGAACCGAGTAGTATACAGATCAGAATAAAAGGTTTTAAAAGTGTTATTAATTTCTGTCGGAATAACTGTACATAAGCCATCTGAGTTCTTAATTTGGGGAATGTTTCTTGCAGCACTCTCTTTCTTGAGTTGATGGGATAGTAATCGGCCTGCCTTCTCACCGTGTTCATACGTGAGGCCCCTTGAGCGTATTAGCATATTCTCTGTTTTTTCTGTAGTAAGCAAATCATATTGCATCTGTAAACTTAGCCTCTCTTTGTATGTTTCAGGAGAAGGAGATACTGAGTAATCATTATCCAATTTTTTAATACCTTCAATTAACTGATCTAGTTGTTTTTTTAGGGCCCGAGCGTAGCTGCTAAGCAGCTGCGAGAGCCCTATTATTCCCCAAGTGGTTTTTCTTTGTTTCTTTTCCGAGCGTAGCTGCTAAGCAGCTGCGAGAGCCCTATTATTCCCCAAGTGGTTTTTCTTTGTTTCTTTCTTAGGGCCCGAGCGTAGCTGCTAAGCAGCTGCGAGAGCCCTATTATTCCCCAAGAGGTTTTTCTTTGTTTCTTTCTTAGGGCCCGAGCCAGCTGCAGAGCAGCCGGGCGTAGGCCCTATTATTCCCCAAGAGGTTTTTCTTTGTTTCTTTCTTTCTTTCTTTCTTTCTTCTTTTTCCTCCCCTTTGAACTGGAAAATGGCCCACTTCCCACTGGCGAAAACTCATGAAATTTGGCAGGACGACCGGGCCTGGTGAAAAATTCGATATTCTGAAGTCGCCCAAACAATAAAATGCAAAATGGCTCCATAGCGCCCCCTAAGGTGGAAATTCACACTATTGACTGTCACGCCTGTACGCTTTGTCATATTGACACAAAAATTGACACACACATGTATCTCAATAAGATCTACAAAAAAGTCAGTGCGGCCGTATCTGTCAAAATTACGGTTAAAGGGTTATTTCGCATTTTTTGCCGATCCGCACATATTGGAATTTCGCTAACTCCTCCGAAGGCTTTCGTTCCACCGGCACCACATTTGCTCAGGCCAATCTACACCCCGTGGCCATTAAAAGTTATCAAAATCATGACGCTGCACCCCAAGGTTTAGGTTCTAGGGGGCGCCAAAGATAACACTAAAATCCACATATTTAAAAGTCTTATAACTTTTTATTTTTGTCCTCACTGGCCTCCAAGTTTTCTAGGATGATGCAATGTCCAGCCATCAACACATTTGTGAAGGAATTTTTACTCCCCAAAAGAGCGCCCCCCCATGGCAGGAGAAAAAAGTCCATTTTTTCTTGTCCCCTAAGGTGAAAATACACATTGTTGAGTGTAACACCTGTACGCTTTGGCAAAATGACACAAAAATTGACACACACATGTATCTCAATAAGATCTACGAAAAAGTCAATGCGCGCGTATCTGTCAAATGTACGGTTAAAGGGTTATTCCGCATTTTTTGCCGATCCGCACACATTGGAATTTCGCTAAGTCCTCCGAAGGCTTTCGTTCCACCGGCACCACATTTGCTCAGGCCAATCTACACCCCATGGCCATTAAAAGTTATTCAAATCATGATGCTGCACCCCATGGTTTAGGTTCTAGGGGGCGCCAAAAATAACCCAAAAATCCACATTCTTAAATGTTTTATAACTTTTTATTTTTGTCCTCACTGGCCTCCAAGTTTTCTAGGATGATGCAATGTCCAGCCATCAACACATTTGTGAAGGAATTTTTACTCCCCAAAAGAGCGCCCCCCCATGGTAGGAGAAAAAAGTCAATTTTTTCTTGTCCCCTTACATAAAAATACACATTGTTGAGTGTCACGCCTGAACGCTTTGTCAAAATGACACAAAAATTGACAATCATGTGTATCTCAATTAGATCTACGAAAAAGTCAAAGAGCGCGTAGCTGCTAAGCAGCTGCGAGAGCCCTCTTGTTCCTGTAGTTTCCTTCTTTTTAGGGCCCGAGCGTAGCTGCTAAGCAGCTGCGAGAGCCCTATTATTCCCCAAGTGGTTTTTCTTTGTTTCTTTCTTTCTTTCTTTCTTTAGGGCCCGAGCGTAGCTGCTAAGCAGCTGCGAGAGCCCTATTATTCCTGATGGATTCTTCTTAGGGCCCGAGCGTAGCTGCTAAGCAGCTGCGAGAGCCCTCTTGTTCCTGTAGTTTCCTTCTTTTGTTATTATTAGGGCCCGAGCGTAGCTGCTAAGCAGCTGCGAGAGCCCTATTATTCCCCAAGGGGTTTTTCTTTGTTTCTTTTTTCTTTTTCCTCCCCTTTGAACTGGAAAATGGCCCACTTCCCACTGGCGAAAACTCATGAAATTTGGCAGGACGACCGGGCCTGGTGAAAAATTTGATATTCCGAAGTCGCCCAAACAAGAAAATGCAAAATGGCTCCATAGCGCCCCCTAAGGTGAAAAATTCACCTGACGCCTGTACGCTTTGTCAAAATGACACAAAAATTGACACACACATGTATCTCAATAAGATCTACAAAAAAGTCAGTGCGGGCGTATCTGTCAAATGTACGGTTAAAGGGTTATTGCGCATTTTTTGCCGATCCGCACACATTGGAATTTCGCTAACTCCTCCGAAGGCTTTCGTTCCACCGGCACCACATTTGCTCAGGCCAATCTACACCCCATGGCCATTAAAAGTTATTCAAATCATGACGCTGCACCCCACGGTTTAGGTTCTAGGGGGCGCCAAAGATAACACTAAAATCCACATATTTCAAAGTCTTATAACTTTTTATTTTTGTCCTCACTGGCCTCCAAGTTTTCTAGGATGATGCAATGTCCAGCCATCAACACATTTGTGAAGGAATTTTTACTCCCCAAAAGAGCGCCCCCCATGGCAGGAGAAAAAAGTCCATTTTTTCTTGTCCCCTAAGGTGAAAATACACATTGTTGAGTGTCACGCCTGTACGCTTTGTCAAAATGACACAAAAATTGACACACACATGTATCTCAATAAGATCTACAAAAAAGTCAATGGGCGCGTATCTGTCAAATGTACGGTTAAAGGGTTATTCCGCATTTTTTGCCGATTCGCACACATTGGAATTTCGCTAACTTCTCCGAAGGCTTTCGTTCCACCGGCACCACATTTGCTCAGGCCAAATTACACCCCATGGCCATTAAAAGTTATTCAAATCATGACGCTGCACCCCACGGTTTACGTTCTAGGGGGCGCCAAAGATAACCCAAAAATCCAAATTTTTAAAAGTCTTATAACTTTTTATTTTTGTCCTCACTGGCCTCCAAGTTTTCTAGGATGATGCAATGTCCAGCCATCAACACATTTGTGAAGGAATTTTTACTCCCTAAAAGAGCGCCCCCCCATGGCAGGAGAAAAAAGTCCATTTTTTCTTGTCCCCTAAGGTGAAAATACACATTGTTGACTGTCACGCCTGTACGCTTTGGCAAAATGACACAAAAATTGACAATCATGTGTATCTCAATTAGATCTACGAAAAAGTCAAGAGCGCGTATCTGTATAATGTACGGTAAAAGGGCGATTTTGCATTTTTTGCCGATTCGCACATATTGGAATTTCGCTAACTCCTCCTAAGGCTTTCGTCCCACTGACACCAAATTTGCTCAGGCCAATCTACACTCCATGGCCATTCAAAGTTGTAAAAATCATGACGCGGCACCCCACGGTTTACGTTTTAGGGGGCGCCAAAGATGACCCAAATATACATTACAGTAGACAAAGTAGTTTTGCCCACTGAGTGGCGCCAAAGGGACTTGTCTGTGGAGTCTGTGAGTCACTATTGGCCGTTTTTGACTACTTTAGATTTTACCTTTATATTTCCTCTTACAAAATTTTTACCTTGCCTTGCCTGGTATCATTTTTTTCAGCACAACCTCACCTGTGTCAATTTACAGTTATTTTATCATTTTGACATACTATATTTACACATTGGACCCAAATTCACACACAAAACATAAAATCCGAGTGGAAAAAAGTAACGTTTTTACTGTGAAAACCACAAATATGTGTGATGAACTGTTTTTAAAACTTAAACTTCAAATAAAAATTGTAAACTTCAAAACATATGCAAATTTTTAACAAAGAACATAGTAATTTACCTCTATTTACATCAAAATGCAGGCAATGGCCCAGGTGTTCTTTGTAAAATTATTTACAAAACACTGTATAGTCTCACAAATGTCACTTTTTATTTATGCCACTACAAAAAAACATGATGTAAATGATGCATGATGTAAAACATGATGTAAAAAACTTGTGTAGATCCTCCTCTATGTCAGTCCATGTGTAATTTTTCCATAATTCTTTGTTTTTTGCAGCATTTTTGTTAGTGTAACTGCAGATTGTGCTGACAGTGTCTATGGCAAAAAAAAAAAACAAACTGAAAATGCCTCAACATGAACCCCTGGTGGTCTCTGAGGGTGAAACCTGCTAACTGCTGCAGCTCTGTCAGCTTCAGTCTCCCATGCAGAGCTCGGAGCGCATGTGTGGCTCTGCACCCTTAGCAGCGTTGCTAACTCCTCAGTAAGGAAAGCCTGCTTCATGTCAGAGTCTCTAAACTCCAGAAGAAGTCGATAAAAGTCACTTTCTTTCTAAAAAAACGTCGTTAGGGGGTCTGAAAAGTCATTGAATCTAACAACAAAGTCGCTAGGTTTGCAACTACGTGTCCCAGACTGCATCCCTGCTGAGAGTCCCTCCCTCCCTTCTCATATTGCAGGAAGAACGTAAGCGCCCGCCCCTTGTCAATCAGTCACCATATAATTTTGGATTGGTTGTTGTGGTGAAGTTTTCCACCAATAGGAGAGATGTTGTGGTGTGTTTTTTTTTTCCTTTGGCAAGCCTTTTCCGCCTGTAAGACCTGTCGCTAATGTCTGCATGCTATGTTTTCCTGTCTCATACAGCGCGATCGAGCGCCGAACGTGATCAAAATAAGCAGAAAACAAGTATCGCGGACATAATTTATCATAACTCTGGTTTTATTTGGCCTATCAACACAATTTAAAAACTGGTATATAGGTTGAGGTCCTCACTTTTGAGATAAGTTGAGAAACGGAGAGTCAACGAGGCTCCGTCTTGCAGCTACATCCGGTTAAATATGTCATGTGACTTGAACGCACACACACACACACACACACACACACACGCACACGCACACGCACACACACACACTCAGAGTCTGGTTTTTAGCACCTGCAAAAACATGCTATTTACATATTTGACAAGAATGCAGAGGCTCCTTTTGCCCCTGAAAAAAATCAAATTTCAAACACAACTTGACTGGTCATTTCTCCAAAAGACAACCATGAAGCTCCATCCAAACCTGAAGCAGGCAGTTGGTGCATGTGTACAGTAACCTGAGGGGAGTGAGGTGACTGCTTCTGAGGAGAACATGAGCAGTGAAGATTCACCTTAGAGCTAGAACAGAGACGTGCACATGATTATACAGGGGCAGGGGCTCAAGTTTTTTCCAGTTGTTTATACAATATGGAAATTAATGTGAAATTAAAAAACAAAGTATTAATAGAAAGGTAATGAATGTCCTGTGTAGGTGACAGTGATATCCAATAGGCTAGGCACTCACGAGGCTGGCTGTGGCAAGTGTAAGTGAAAGCAACAAGCACTGGCAGGAAGAACAGCAAACGCCGATGAAGGAAAAGGGTCTTTGCAGTGATGGGCGTTACCAGAGAGGGCGATGGCCAGAGGACGCGAATAGGACGGGGAGGCAGCGCGTTGGGGGGGGGGACGCGACACAGCTCGGGCCCGCCAGTGCCCCAACGGGGTCCTAGTCTTTGTTTCTTTCTTTCTTTCTTTAGGGCCCGAGCGTAGCTGCTAAGCAGCTGCGAGAGCCCTCTTGTTCCTGCATGTTTCCTTCTTTTGTTATTAGGGCCCGAGCGTAGCTGCTAAGCAGCTGCGAGAGCCCTCTTGTTCCTGCATGTTTCCTTCTTTTGTTATTATTATTAGGGCCCGAGCGTAGCTGCTAAGCAGCTGCGAGAGCCCTCTTGTTATTATTATTTTTCCTCCCCTTTGAACTGGAAAATGGCCCACTTCCCACTGGCGAAAACTCATGAAATTTGGCAGGACGACCGGGCCTGGTGAAAAATTTGATATTCCGAAGTCGCCCAATCAAGAAAATGCAAAATGGCTCCATAGCGCCCCCTAAGGTGAAAATTCACACTATTGACTGTCACGCCTGTACGCTTTGTCAAAATGACACAAAAATTGACACACACATGTATCTCAATAAGATCTACAAAAAAGTCAGTGCGGGAGTATCTGTCAAATGTACGGTTAAAGGGTTATTCCGCATTTTTTGCCGATCCGCACACATTGGAATTTCGCTAACTCCTCCGAAGGCTTTCGTTCCACCGGCACCACATTTGCTCAGGCCAATCTACACCCCATGGCAATTAAAAGTTATTCAAATCATGACGCTGCACCCCACGGTTTAGGTTCTAGGGGGCGCCAAAGATAACCCTAAAATCCACATATTTAAAAGTCTTATAACTTTTTATTTTTGTCCCCACTGGCCTCCAAGTTTTCTAGGATGATGCAATGTCCAGCCATCAACACATTTGTGAAGGAATTTTTACTCGCCAAAAGAGCGCCCCCCCATGGCAGGAGAAAAAAGTCCATTTTTTCTTGTCCACTAAGGTGAAAATACACATTGTTGAGTGCTACGCCTGTATGTTTTGTCGTATTGACACAAAATTTTACATACACATGTATTTCAATAAGATCTTCGAAAAAGTCAATGGCCACGTATCTGTAAAATGTACAGTTAAAGGGTTATTTCGCATTTTTTGCAGATTCGCACACATTGGAATTTCGCTAACTCCTCCGAAGGCTTTCGTTCCACCGGCACCACATTTGCTCAGGCCAATCTACACCCCATGGCCATTAAAAGTTATTCAAATCATGACGCTGCACCCCACGGTTTAGGTTCTAGGGGGCGCCAAAGATAACCCTAAAATCCACATATTTAAAAGTCTTATAACTTTTTATTTTTGTCCTCACTGGCCTCCATGTTTTCTAGGATGATGCAATGTCCAGCCATCAACACATTTGTGAAGGAGTTTTTTCTCTTTAAAAGAGCGCCCCCCCATGGCAGGAGAATAAAGTCAAGTTTTTCCTGTTCATCATTCAATGGCTCAAACGCACTGCTCTCTCGGCAAAAGCGAAAGGAGGAGCAACTTGCCATTTGGATATATCTTAGCTGTGTTTGTGCCCTCACTCATGGTCCAGACTTTTTTCAAATAGGACATGGAGTTTTTCTGCAGCCAGCGTTTTGGTAGAAACTGCGCCTCCCGTTCATTATAATGGTAAATGACCACAAACAAGTGCGCACACCATCTTTGGACCTTGAGTGTGACGCGATTGGGTGGGGGAGGCGGTCGCACTGGGGGCGGCGTGACACGGCTCGGGCCCGCCAGTGCCCCAACGGGGCCCTAGTTATTATTTTTCCTCCCCTTTGAACTGGAAAATGGCCCACTTCCCACCCGCGAAAACTCATGAAAATTGGCAGGACGACCGGGCCTGGTGAAAAATTTGATATTCCGAAGTCGCCCAAACAAGAAAATGCAAAATGGCTCCATAGCGCCCCCTAAGGTGAAAATTCACACTATTGACTGTCACGCCTGTACGCTTTGTCAAAATGACACAAAAATTGACACACACATGTATCTCAGTAAGATCTACAAAAAAGTCAGTGCGGGCGTATCTGTCAAATGTACGGTTAAAGGGTTATTTCGCATTTTTTGCCGATCCGCACACATTGGAATTTCGCTAACTCCTCCGAAGGCTTTCGTTCCACCGGCACCACATTTGCTCAGGCCAATCTACACCCCATGGCCATTAAAAGTTATTCAAATCATGACGCTGCACCCCAAGGTTTAGGTTCTAGGGGGCGCCAAAGATAACCCTAAGATCCACATATTTAAAAGTCTTATAACTTTTTATTTTTGCCCTCACTGGCCTCCAAGTTTTCTAGGATGATGCAATGTCCAGCCATCAACACATTTGTGAAGGAATTTTTACTCCCCAAAAGAGCGCCCCCCCATGGCAGGAGAAAAAAGTCAATTTTTTCTTGTCCCCTAAGGTGAAAATACACATTGTTGAGTGTAACACCTGTACGCTTTGGCAAAATGACACAAAAATTGACACACACATGTATCTCAATAAGATCTACGAAAAAGTCAATGCGCGCGTATCTGTCAAATGTACGGTTAAAGGGTTATTCCGCATTTTTTGCCGATCCGCACACATTGGAATTTCGCTAACTCCTCCGAAGGCTTTCGTTCCACCGGCACCACATTTGCTCAGGCCAATCTACACCCCATGGCCATTAAAAGTTATTCAAATCATGACGCTGCATCCCACGGTTTAGGTTCTAGGGGGCGCCAAAGATAACCCTAAAATCCACATATTTCAAAGTCTTATAACTTTTTATTTTTGTCCTCACTGGCCTCCAAGTTTTCTAGGATGATGCAATGTCCAGCCATCAACACATTTGTGAAGGAATTTTTACTCCCCAAAAGAGCGCCCCCCCATGGCAGGAGAAAAAAGTCAATTTTTTCTTGTCCCCTAAGGTGGAAATTCACACTATTGACTGTCACGCCTGTACGCTTTATCATATTGACACAAAAATTGACACACATATGTATCTCAATAAGATATACAAAAAAGTCAATTCGCGCGTATCTGTCAAATCTACGGTTAAAGGGCTATTTTGCATTTTTTGCCGATTCGCACACATTGGAATGTGGCTAACTCCTCCTAAGGCTTTCGTCCCACTGACACCAAATTTGCTCAGGCCAATCTACACCCCATGGCCATTCAAAGTTGTAAAAATCATGACGCTGCACCCCACGGTTTACGTTCTAGGGGGCGCCAAAGATGACCCAAAAATCCACATTCTTAAAAGAATCCACATCCCCCCCCCATGGCAGGAGAAAAAGTCAAGTTTTTCCTGCCCGTCGCTCAATGGCTCAATCGCATCGCTCTCCAGGCAACACCGTAAGGAGGAGCAACCTGGAATTTCGATATATCATAGCTGTGTTTGTGCCCTCACTCATGGTCCAGACTTTTTTCAAATAGGACATGAAGTTTGTCTGCAGCGAGTGTTTTGGTAGAAACTGCGCCTCCCATTCATTATAATGGGAAATGACCACAGACAAGTGCGCACACCATCTTTGGTTCTTGAGTGTGACTCGATCGGGACGGGGAGGCGGTCGCACTGGGGGCGGCGCGACGCAGCTCGGGCCCGACAGTGCCCCACCGGGGCCCTAGTTAGGGCCCGAGCGTAGCTGCTAAGCAGCTGCGAGAGCCCTCTTGTTCCTGCATGTTTCCTTCTTTTGTTATTATTATTATTTTTCCTCCCCTTTGAACTGGAAAATGGCCCACTTCCCACTGGCGAAAACTCATGAAATTTGGCAGGACGACCGGGCCTGGTGAAAAATTTGATATTCCGAAGTCGCCCAAACAAGAAAATGCAAAATGGCTCCATAGCGCCCCCTAAGGTGAAAATTCACACTATTGACTGTCACGCGTGTACGCTTTGTCAAAATGACACAAAAATTGACACACACATGTATCTCAATAAGATCTACAAAAAAGTCAGTGCGGGCGTATCTGTCAAATGTACGGTTAAAGGGTTATTTCGCATTTTTTGCCGATCCGCACACATTGGAATTTCGCTAACTCCTCCGAAGGCTTTCGTTCCACCGGCACCACATTTGCTCAGGCCAATCTACACCCCATGGCCATTAAAAGTTATTCAAATCATGACGCTGCACCCCACGGTTTAGGTTCTAGGGGGCGCCAAAGATAACCCTAAGATCCACATATTTAAAAGTCTTATAACTTTTTATTTTTGCCCTCACTGGCCTCCAAGTTTTCTAGGATGATGCAATGTCCAGCCATCAACACATTTGTGAAGGAATTTTTACTCCCCAAAAGAGCGCCCCCCCATGGCAGGAGAAAAAAGTCCATTTTTTCTTGTCCCCTAAGGTGAAAATACACATTGTTGAGTGTAACACCTGTACGCTTTGGCAAAATGACACAAAAATTGACACACACATGTATCTCAATAAGATCTACGAAAAAGTCAGTGCGCGCGTATCTGTCAAATGTACGGTTAAAGGGTTATTCCGCATTTTTTGCCGATCAGCACACATTGGAATTTCGCTAACTCCTCCGAAGGCTTTCATTCCACCGGTACCACATTTGCTCAGGCCAATCTACACCCCATGGCCATTAAAAGTTATTCAAATCATGACGCTGCATCCCACGGTTTAGGTTCTAGGGGGCGCCAAAGATAACCCTAAAATCCACATATTTAAAAGTCTTATAACTTTTTATTTTTGTCCTCACTGGCCTCCAAGTTTTCTAGGATGATGCAATGTCCAGCCATCAACACATTTGTGAAGGAATTTTTACTCCCCAAAAGAGCGCCCCCCCATGGCAGGAAAAAAAAGCCAATTTTTTCTTGTCCCCTAAGGTGGAAATTCACACTATTGACTGTCACGCCTGTACGCTTTATCATATTGACACAAAAATTGACACACATATGTATCTCAATAAGATCTACAAAAGAGTCGATTCGCGCGTATCTGTCAAATGTACGGTTAAAGGGCTATTTTGCATTTTTTGCCGATTCGCACACATTGGAATGTGGCTAACTCCTCCTAAGGCTTTCGTCCCACTGACACCAAATTTGCTCAGGCCAATCTACACCCCATGGCCATTCAAAGTTGTAAAAATCATGACGCTGCACCCCACGGTTTACGTTCTAGGGGGCGCCAAAGATGACCCAAAAATCCACATTCTTCAAATAATCCACATCCCCCCCCCCCCCCCCCCCATATGGCAGGAGAAAAAGTTAAGTTTTTCCTGCCCATCGCTCAATGGCTCAATCGCATCGCTCTCCAGGCAACACCGTAAGGAGGAGCAACCTGCCATTTCGATATATCATAGCTGTGTTTGTGCCCTCACTCATGGTCCAGACTTTTTTCAAATAGGACATGAAGTTTGTCTGCAGCGAGTGTTTTGGTAGAAACTGCGCCTCCCATTCATTATAATAGGAAATGACCGCAGACAAGTGCGCACACCATCTTTGGATCTTGAGTGTGACGCGATCGGGAGGGGGAGGCGGTCGCACTGGGGGCGGCGCGACACGGCTCGGGCCCGACAGTGCCCCAACGGGGTCCTAGTTAGGGCCCGAGCGTAGCTGCTAAGCAGCTGCGAGAGCCCTATTATTCCCCAAGTGGTTTTTCTTTGTTTCTTTTTTCTTTTTCCTCCCCTTTGAACTGGAAAATGGCCCACTTCCCACTGGCGAAAACTCATGAAATTTGGCAGGACGACCGGGCCTGGTGAAAAATTTGATATTCTGAAGTCGCCCAAACAATACAATGCAAAATGGCTCCATAGCGCCCCCTAAGGTGAAAAATTCACCTGACGCCTGTACGCTTTGTCAAAATGACACAAAAATTGACACACACATGTATCTCAATAAGATCTACAAAAAAGTCAGTGCGGGCGTATCTGTCAAATGTACGGTTAAAGGGTTATTGCGCATTTTTTGCCGATCCGCACACATTGGAATTTCGCTAACTCCTCCGAAGGCTTTCGTTCCACCGGCACCACATTTGCTCAGGCCAATCTACACCCCATGGCCATTAAAAGTTATTCAAATCATGACGCTGCACCCCACGGTTTAGGTTCTAGGGGGCGCCAAAGATAACCCTAAAATCCACATATTTCAAAGTCTTATAACTTTTTATTTTTGCCCTCACTGGCCTCCAAGTTTTCTAGGATGATGCAATGTCCAGCCATCAACACATTTGTGAAGGAATTTTTACTCCCCAAAAGAGCGCCCCCCCATGGCAGGAGAAAAAAGTCCATTTTTTCTTGTCCCATAAGGTGAAAATTCACACTATTGACTGTCACGCCTGTACGCTTTGTCAAAATTACACAAAAATTGACACACACATGTATCTCAATAAGATCTACAAAAAAGTCAGTGCGGGCGTATCTGTCAAATGTACGGTTAAAGGGTTATTGCGCATTTTTTGCCGATCCGCACACATTGGAATGTGGCTAACTCCTCCTAAGGCTTTCGTCCCACTGACACCAAATTTGCTCAGGCCAATCTACACCCCATGGCCATTAAAAGTTATTCAAATCATGACGCTGCACCCCACGGTTTAGGTTCTAGGGGGCGCCAAAGATAACCCTAAAATCCACATATTTAAAAGTCTTATAACTTTTTATTTTTGCCCTCACTGGCCTCCAAGTTTTCTAGGATGATGCAATGTCCAGCCATCAACACATTTGTGAAGGAATTTTTACTCCCCAAAAGAGCGCCCCCCCATGGCAGGAGAAAAAAGTCCATTTTTTCTTGTCCCATAAGGTGAAAATACACATTGTTGACTGTCATACCTGTATGCTTTGTCATATTGACACAAAATTTGACACACACATGTATCTCAATTAGATCTACGAAAAAGTCAATGCGCGCGTATCTGTAAAATGTACGGTTAAAGGGCTATTTTGCATTTTTTGCCGATTAGCACACATTGGAATGTGGCTAACTCCTCCTAAGGCTTTCGTCCCACAGACACCAAATTTGCTCAGGCCAATCTACACCCCATGGCCATTCAAAGTTTTAAAAATCATGACGCTGCACCCCACGGTTTACGTTCTAGGGGGCGCCAAAGATGACCCAAATATCCACATTCTTAAAAGAATCCACATCCCCCCCCCCCCCCATCCCCCATCCCCCATCCCCCATGGCAGGAGAAAAAGTCAAGTTTTTCCTGCCCATCACTCAATGGCTCAATCGCATCGCTCTCCCGGCAACACCGTAACGAGGAGCAACTTGCCGTTTGGATATATCCTAGCTGTGTTTGTGCCCTCACTCATGGTCCAGACTTTTTTCAAATAGGACATGGAGTTTGTCTGCAGCGAGTGTTTTGGTAGAAACTGCGCCTCCCATTCATTATAATGGGAAATGACCACAGACAAGTGCGCACACCATCTTTGGACCTTGAGTGTGACGCGATCGGGAGGGGGAGGCGGTCGCGCTGGGGGCGGCGCAACGCGGCTCGGGCCCGCCAGTGCCCCAACGGGGCCCTAGTTAGGGCCCGAGCGTAGCTGCTAAGCAGCTGCGAGAGCCCTATTATTCCCCAAGTGGTTTTTCTTTGTTTCTTTTTTCTTTTTCCTCCCCTTTGAACTGGAAAATGGCCCACTTCCCACTGGCGAAAACTCATGAAATTTGGCAGGACGACCGGGCCTGGTGAAAAATTTGATATTCCGAAGTCGCCCAAACAAGAAAATGCAAAATGGCTCCATAGCGCCCCCTAAGGTGAAAATTCACACTATTGACTGTCACGCCTGTACGCTTTGTCAAAATGACACAAAAATTGACACACACATGTATCTCAATAAGATCTACAAAAAAGTCAGTGCGGGCGTATCTGTCAAATGTACGGTTAAAGGGTTATTTCGCATTTTTTGCCGATCCGCACACATTGGAATTTCGCTAACTCCTCCGAAGGCTTTCGTTCCACCGGCACCACATTTGCTCAGGCCAATCTACACCCCATGGCCATTAAAAGTTATTCAAATCATGACGCTGCACCCCACGGTTTAGGTTCTAGGGGGCGCCAAAGATAACCCTAAAATCCACATATTTAAAAGTCTTATAACTTTTTATTTTTGCCCTCACTGGCCTCCAAGTTTTCTAGGATGATGCAATGTCCAGCCATCAACACATTTGTGAAGGAATTTTTACTCCCCAAAAGAGCGCCCCCCATGGCAGGAGAAAAAAGTCCATTTTTTCTTGTCCCCTAAGGTGAAAATTCACACTATTGACTGTCACGCCTGTACGCTTTGTCAAAATGACACAAAAATTGACACACACGTGTATCTCAATAAGATCTACAAAAAAGTCCATGCGCGCGTATCTGTCTAATGTACGGTTAAAGGGTTATTTCGCATTTTTTGCCGATCCGCACACATTGGAATTTCGCTAACTCCTCCGAAGGCTTTCGTTCCACCGGCACCACATTTGCTCAGGCCAATCTACACCCCATGGCCATTAAAAGTTATTCAAATCATGACGCTGCACCCCACGGTTTACGTTCTAGGGGGCGCCAAAGATAACCCAAAAATCCACATTTTTAAAAGTCTTATAACTTTTTATTGTTGTCCCCACTGGCCTCCAAGTTTTCTAGGATGATGCAATGTCCAGCCATCAACACATTTGTGAAGGAATTTTTACTCCCTAAAAGAGCGCCCCCCCATGGCAGGAGAAAAAAGTCCATTTTTTCTTGTCCCCTAAGGTGAAAATACACATTGTTGACTGTCACGCCTGTACGCTTTGGCAAAATGACACAAAAATTGACAATCATGTGTATCTCAATTAGATCTACGAAAAAGTCAAAGAGCGCGTATCTGTATAATGTACGGTAAAAGGGCTATTTTGCATTTTTTGCCGATTCGCACACATTGGAATTTCGCTAACTCCTCCTAAGGCTTTCGTCCCACTGACACCAAATTTGCTCAGGCCAATCTACACTCCATGGCCATTCAAAGTTGTAAAAATCATGACGCTGCACCCCACGGTTTACGTTTTAGGGGGCGCCAAAGATGACCCAAATATACATTACAGTAGACAAAGTAGTTTTGCCCACTGAGTGGCGCCAAAGGGACTTGTCTGTGGAGTCTGTGAGTCACTATTGGCCGTTTTTGACTACTTTAGATTTTACCTTTATATTTCCTCTTACAAAATTTTTACCTTGCCTTGCCTGGTATCATTTTTTTCAGCACAACCTCACCTGTGTCAATTTACAGTTATTTTATCATTTTGACATACTATATTTACACATTGGACCCAAATTCACACACAAAACATAAAATCCGAGTGGAAAAAAGTAACGTTTTTACTGTGAAAACCACAAATATGTGTGATGAACTGTTTTTAAAACTTAAACTTCAAATAAAAATTGTAAACTTCAAAACATATGCAAATTTTTAACAAAGAACATAGTAATTTACCTCTATTGACATCAAAATGCAGGCAATGGCCCAGGTGTTCTTTGTAAAATTATTTACAAAACACTGTATAGTCTCACAAATGTCACTTTTTATTTATGCCACTACAAAAAAACATGATGTAAATGATGCATGATGTAAAACATGATGTAAAAAACTTGTGTAGATCCTCCTCTATGTTAGTCCATGTGTAATTTTTCCATAATTCTTTGTTTTTTGCAGCATTTTTGTTAGTGTAACTGCAGATTGTGCTGACAGTGTCTATGGCAAAAAAAAAAAAAAAAAAACTGAAAATGCCTCAACATGAACCCCTGGTGGTCTCTGAGGGTGAAACCTGCTAACTGCTGCAGCTCTGTCAGCTTCAGTCTCCCATGCAGAGCTCTGAGCGCATGTGTGGCTCTGCACCCTTAGCAGCGTTGCTAACTCCTCAGTAAGGAAAGCCTGCTTCATGTCAGAGTCTCTAAACTCCAGAAGAAGTCGATAAAAGTCACTTTCTTTCTAAAAAAAAGTCGTTAGGGGGTCTGAAAAGTCATTGAATCTAACAACAAAGTCGCTAGGTTTGCAACTACGTGTCCCAGACTGCATCCCTGCTGAGAGTCCCTCCCTCCCTTCTCATGTTGCAGGAAGAACGTAAGTTCCCGCCCCTTGTCAATCAGTCACCATATAATTTTGGATTGGTTGTTGTGGTGAAGTTTTCCACCAATAGGAGAGATGTTGTGGTGTGTATTTTTTTTCCTTTGGCAAGCCTTTTCCGCCTGTAAGACCTGTCGCTAATGTCTGCATGCTATGTTTTCCTGTCTCATACAGCGCGATCGAGCGCCGAACGTGATCAAAATAAGCAGAAAACAAGTATCGCGGACATAATTTATCATAACTCTGGTTTTATTTGGCCTATCAACACAATTTAAAAACTGGTATATAGGTTGAGGTCCTCACTTTTGAGATAAATTGAAACGGAGAGTCAACGAGGCTCCGTCTTGCAGCTACATCCGGTTAAATATGTCATGTGACTTGAACGCACACACACACACACACACAGACACACACACACACGCACACACACACACTCAGAGTCTGGTTTGTAGCACCTGCAAAAACATGCTATTTACATATTTGACAAGAATGCAGAGGCTCCTTTTGCCCCTGAAAAAAATCAAATTTCAAACACAACTTGACTGGTCATTTCTCCAAAAGACAACCATGAAGCTCCATCCAAACCTGAAGCAGGCAGTTGGTGCATGTGTACAGTAACCTGAGGGGAGTGAGGTGACTGCTTCTGAGGAGAACATGAGCAGTGAAGATTTACCTTAGAGCTAGAACAGAGACGTGCACATGATTATACAGGGGCAGGGGCTCAAGTTTTTTCCAGTCGTTTATACAATTTGGAAATTAATGTGAAATTAAAAAACAAAGTATTAATAGAAAGGTAATGACTGTCCTGTGTAGGTGACAGTGATATCCAATAGGCTAGGCACTCACGAGGCTGGCTGTGGCAAGTGTAAGTGAAAGCAACACGCACTGGCAGGAAGAACAGCAAACGCCGATGAAGGAAAAGGGTCTTTGCAGTGATGGGCGTTACCAAAGAGGGCGATGGCCAGAGGACACAAATGGGACGGGGAGGCAGCGCGTTGGGGGGGACGCGACACAGCTCGGGCCCGCCAGTGCCCCAACGGGGTCCTAGTTAGGGCCCGAGCGTAGCTGCTAAGCAGCTGCGAGAGCCCTCTTGTTCCTGCATGTTTCCTTCTTTCGTTATTATTTTTCCTCCGCTTTAAACTGGAAAATGGCCCACTTCCCACTGGCGAAAACTCAGGAAATTTGGCAGGACGACCGGGCCTGGTGAAAAATTCGATATTCTGAAGTCGCCCAAACAATAAAATGCAAAATGGCTCCATAGCGCCCCCTAAGGTGAAAATTCACATGACGGCTGTACGCTTTGTCATATTGACACAAAAATTGACACACACATGTATCTCAATAAGATCTACAAAAAAGTCAGTGCGGGCGTATCTGTCAAATGTACAGTTATTGGGTTATTTTGCATTTTTTGCAGATCTGCACACATTGGAATTTCGCTAACTCCTCCGAAGGCTTTCGTTCGACCGGCACCACATTTGCGCAGGCCAATCTACCCCCCATGGCCATTAAAAGTTGTACAAATCATGACGCTGCACCCCACGGTTTACGTTCTAGGGGGCGCCAAAGATTACCCAAAATCCACATTCTTAAAAGTCTTATAACTTTTTATTTTTGTCCTCACTGCCCTCCAAGTTTTCTAGGATGATGCAATGTCCAGCCATCAACACATTTGTGAAGGAATTTTTACTCCCCAAAAGAGCGCCCCCCCATGGCAGGAGAAAAAAGTCAATTTTTTCTTGTCCCCTTACATGAAAATACACATTGTTGAGTGTCATGCCTGAACGCTTTGTCATATTGCCACAAAAATTGACAATCATGTGTATCTCAATTAGATCTACGAAAAAGTCAAAAAGCGCGTATCTGTATAATGTACAGTTAAAGGGCTATTTCGCATTTTTTGCTGATTCGCACACATTGGAATGTGGCTATCTCCTCCTAAGGCTTTCGTCCCACCGATACCAAATTTGCTCAGGCCAATCTACACCCCATGCCCATTCAAAGTTGTAAAAATCATGACGCTGCACCCCACGGTTTACGTTCTAGGGGGCGCCAAAGATGACCCAAAAATCCACATTCTTAAAAGTCATTTTGGCCACTGCAGGAGTACAGAGTACTGCAGTTCTAGGGGGCGCCAAAGATGACCCAAAAATCCACATTCTTAAAAGTCTTTTTGGTCACTGCAGGAGTACAGAGTACTGCAGGATACACACACACACACACACACACACACACACACACACACACACACACACACACTCAGAGTCTGTTTTTTAGCACCTGCAAAAACATGCTGTTTACATATTTGACAAGAATGCAGAGGCTTCCTTTTGCCGCTGAAAAAAATCATATTTCAAACACAACTTGACTGTTCATTTCTCCAAAAGACAACCATGAAGCTCCATCCAAACCTGAAGCAGATAGTTGGTGCATGTGTACAGTAACCTGAGGGGAGTGAGGTGACTATTTCTGAGGAGAACATGAGCAGTGAAGATTCACCTTGGAGCTAGAACAGGGACGTGCACATGATTATACAGGGGCAGGGGCTCAAGTTTTTTCCAGTCATTTATACAATATGGAAATGAATGCGAAATTAAAAAACAAAGTATGACTGTCCTGTGTAGGTGACAGTGATATCCAATAGGCTAGGCACTCACGAGGCTGGCTGTGGCAAGTGTAAGTGAAAGCAACACGCACTGGCAGGAAGAACAGCAAACGCCGATGAAGGAAAAGGGTCTTTGCAGTGATGGGCGTTACCAGAGAGGGCGATGGCCAGAGGACATGAATGTGACGGGGAGGCAGCGCGTTGGGGGGGGGTGCGACACGGCTCGGGCCCGCCAGTGCCCCAACGGGGCCCTAGTTAGGGCCCGAGCGTAGCTGCTAAGCAGCTGCGAGAGCCCTCTTGTTCCTGTAGTTTCCTTCTTTTGTTATTAGGGCCCGAGCCAGCTGCAGAGCAGCCGGGCGTAGGCCCTATTATTCCCCAAGTGGTTTTTCTTTGTTTCTTTAGGGCCCGAGCCAGCTGCAGAGCAGCCGGGCGTAGGCCCTATTATTCCCCAAGTGGTTTTTCTTTGTTTCTTTCTTTAGGGCCCGAGCGTAGCTGCTAAGCAGCTGCGAGAGCCCTCTTGTTCCTGTAGTTTCCTTCTTTTGTTATTATTATTATTTTTCCTCCCCTTTGAACTGGAAAATTGCCCACTTCCCACTGGCGAAAACTCATGAAATTTGGCAGGACGACCGGGCCTGGTGAAAAATTTGATATTCCGAAGTCGCCCAAACAAGAAAATGCAAAATGGCTCCATAGCGCCCCCTAAGGTGAAAATTCACACTATTCACTGTCACGCCTGTACGCTTTGTCAAAATGACACAAAAATTGACACACACATGTATCTCAATAAGATCTACAAAAAAGTCAGTGCGGGCGTATCTGTCAAATGTACGGTTAAAGGGTTATTTCGCATTTTTTGCCGATCCGCACACATTGGAATTTCGCTAACTCCTCCGAAGGCTTTCGTTCCACCGGCACCACATTTGCTCAGGCCAATCTACACCCCATGGCCATTAAAAGTTATTCAAATCATGACGCTGCACCCCACGGTTTAGGTTCTAGGGGGCGCCAAAGATAACCCTAAGATCCACATATTTAAAAGTCTTATAACTTTTTATTTTTGCCCTCACTGGCCTCCAAGTTTTCTAGGATGATGCAATGTCCAGCCATCAACACATTTGTGAAGGAATTTTTACTCCCCAAAAGAGCGCCCCCCCATGGCAGGAGAAAAAAGTCCATTTTTTCTTGTCCCCTAAGGTGAAAATACACATTGTTGAGTGTAACACCTGTACGCTTTGGCAAAATGACACAAAAATTGACACACACATGTATCTCAATAAGATCTACGAAAAAGTCAATGCGCGCGTATCTGTCAAATGTACGGTTAAAGGGTTATTCCGCATTTTTTGCCGATCCGCACACATTGGAATTTCGCTAACTCCTCCGAAGGCTTTCGTTCCACCGGCACCACATTTGCTCAGGCCAATCTACACCCCATGGCCATTAAAAGTTATTCAAATCATGACGCTGCACCCCACGGTTTAGGTTCTAGGGGGCGCCAAAGATGACCGTAAAATCCACATATTTAAAAGTCTTATAACTTTTTATTTTTGTCCCCACTGGCCTCCAAGTTTTCTAGGATGATGCAATGTCCAGCCATCAACACATTTGTGAAGGAATTTTTACTCGGCAAAAGAGCGCCCCCCATGGCAGGAGAAAAAAGTCAATTTTTTCTTGTCCACTAAGGTGAAAATACACATTGTTGAGTGCTACGCCTGTATGTTTTGTCGTATTGACACAAAATTTTACATACACGTGTATTTCAATAAGATCTTCGAAAAAGTCAATGGCCACGTATCTGTAAAATGTACGGTTAAAGGGTTATTTCGCATTTTTTGCAGATTCGCACACATTGGAATTTCGCTAATTCCTCCGAAGGCTTTCGTTCCACCGGCACCACATTTGCTCAGGCCAATCTACACCCCATGGCCATTAAAAGTTATTCAAATCATGACGCTGCACCCCACGGTTTAGGTTCTAGGGGGCGCCAAATATAACCCTAAAATCCACATATTTAAAAGTCTTATAACTTTTTATTTTTGTCCTCACTGGCCTCCATGTTTTCTAGGATGATGCAATGTCCAGCCATCAACACATTTGTGAAGGAGTTTTTTCTCTTTAAAAGAGCGCCCCCCCATGGCAGGAGAATAAAGTCAAGTTTTTCCTGTTCATCATTCAATGGCTCAAACGCACTGCTCTCTCGGCAAAAGCGAAAGGAGGAGCAACTTGCCATTTGGATATATCTTAGCTGTGTTTGTGCCCTCACTCATGGTCCAGACTTTTTTCAAATAGGACATGGAGTTTTTCTGCAGCGAGCGTTTTGGTAGAAACTGCGCCTCCCGTTCATTATAATGGTAAATGACCACAAACAAGTGCGCACACCATCTTTGGACCTTGAGTGTGACGCGATCGGGTGGGGGAGGCGGTCGCGCTGGGGGCGGCGTGACACGGCTCGGGCCCGCCAGTGCCCCAACGGGGCCCTAGTTATTATTTTTCCTCCCCTTTGAACTGGAAAATGGCCCACTTCCCACTGGCGAAAACTCATGAAATTTGGCAGGACGACCGGGCCTGGTGAAAAATTTGATATTCCGAAGTCGCCCAAACAAGAAAATGCAAAATGGCTCCATAGCGCCCCCTAAGGTGAAAATTCACACTATTGACTGTCACGCCTGTACGCTTTGTCAAAATGACACAAAAATTGACACACACATGTATCTCAATAAGATCTACAAAAAAGTCAGTGCGGGCGTATCTGTCAAATGTACGGTTAAAGGGTTATTTCGCATTTTTTGCCGATCCGCACACATTGGAATTTCGCTAACTCCTCCGAAGGCTTTCGTTCCACCGGCACCACATTTGCTCAGGCCAATCTACACCCCATGGCCATTAAAAGTTATTCAAATCATGACGCTGCACCCCACGGTTTAGGTTCTAGGGGGCGCCAAAGATAACCCTAAGATCCACATATTTAAAAGTCTTATAACTTTTTATTTTTGCCCTCACTGGCCTCCAAGTTTTCTAGGATGATGCAATGTCCAGCCATCAACACATTTGTGAAGGAATTTTTACTCCCCAAAAGAGCGCCCCCCCATGGCAGGAGAAAAAAGTCCATTTTTTCTTGTCCCCTAAGGTGAAAATACACATTGTTGAGTGTAACACCTGTACGCTTTGGCAAAATGACACAAAAATTGACACACACATGTATCTCAATAAGATCTACGAAAAAGTCAAGGCGCGCGTATCTGTCAAATGTACGGTTAAAGGGTTATTCCGCATTTTTTGCCGATCCGCACACATTGGAATTTCGCTAACTCCTCCGAAGGCTTTCGTTCCACCGGCACCACATTTGCTCAGGCCAATCTACACCCCATGGCCATTAAAAGTTATTCAAATCATGACGCTGCACCCCACGGTTTAGGTTCTAGGGGGCGCCAAAGATAACCCTAAAATCCACATATTTAAAAGTCTTATAACTTTTTATTTTTGTCCTCACTGGCCTCCAAGTTTTCTAGGATGATGCAATGTCCAGCCATCAACACATTTGTGAAGGAATTTTTACTCCCCAAAAGAGCGCCCCCCCATGGCAGGAGAAAAAAGTCCATTTTTTCTTGTCCCCTAAGGTGGAAATTCACACTATTGACTGTCACGCCTGTACGCTTTATCATATTGACACAAAAATTGACACACATATGTATCTCAATAAGATCTACAAAAAAGTCAATGCGCGCGTATCTGTCAAATGTACGGTTAAAGGGCTATTTTGCATTTTTTGCCGATTCGCACACATTGGAATGTGGCTAACTCCTCCTAAGGCTTTCGTCCCACTGACACCAAATTTGCTCAGGCCAATCTACACCCCATGGCCATTCAAAGTTGTAAAAATCATGACGCTGCACCCCACGGTTTACGTTCTAGGGGGCGCCAAAGATGACCAAAAAATCCACATTCTTAAAAGAATCCACATTCTCCCCCCCCATGGCACGAAAGAAAGTCAAGTTTTTCCTGCCCATCGCTCAATGGCTCAAACGCATCGCTCTCCAGGCAACACCGTAAGGAGGAGCAACCTGCCATTTGGATATATCCCAGCTGTGTTTGTGCCCTCACTCATGGTCCAGACTTTTTTCAAATAGGACATGAAGTTTGTCTGCAGCGAGTGTTTTGGTAGAAACTGCGCCTCCCATTCATTATAATGGGAAATGACCACAGACAAGTGCGCACACCATCTTTGGACCTTGAGTGTGACGCGATCGGGAGGGGGAGGCGGTCGCGCTGGGGGCGGCGCAACGCGGCTCGGGCCCGACAGTGCCCCACCGGGGTCCTAGTTCTTTCTTTCTTTCTTTCTTTCTTCTTTTTCCTCCCCTTTGAACTGGAAAATGGCCCACTTCCCACTGGCGAAAACTCATGAAATTTGGCAGGACGACCGGGCCTGGTGAAAAATTCGATATTCTGAAGTCGCCCAAACAATAAAATGCAAAATGGCTCCATAGCGCCCCCTAAGGTGGAAATTCACACTATTGACTGTCACGCCTGTACGCTTTGTCATATTGACACAAAAATTGACACACATATGTATCTCAATAAGATCTACAAAAAAGTCAGTGCGGCCGTATCTGTCAAAATTACGGTTAAAGGGTTATTTCGCATTTTTTTCCGATCCGCACACATTGGAATTTCGCTAACTCCTCCGAAGGCTTTCGTTCCACCGGCACCACATTTGCTCAGGCCAATCTACACCCCGTGGCCATTAAAAGTTATCAAAATCATGACGCTGCACCCCAAGGTTTAGGTTCTAGGGGGCGCCAAAGATAACACTAAAATCCACATATTTAAAAGTCTTATAACTTTTTATTTTTGCCCTCACTGGCCTCCAAGTTTTCTAGGATGATGCAATGTCCAGCCATCAACACATTTGTGAAGGAATTTTTACTCCCCAAAAGAGCGCCCCCCCATGGCAGGAGAAAAAAGTCCATTTTTTCTTGTCCCCTAAGGTGAAAATACACATTATTGAGTGTCACGCCTATACGCTTTGTCAAAATGACACAAAAATTGACACACACATGTAACTCAATAAGATCTACGAAAAAGTCAATGCGCGCGTATCTGTCAAATGTACGGTTAAAGGGTTATTCCGCATTTTTTGCCGATCCGCACACATTGGAATGTGGCTAACTCCTCCTAAGGCTTTCGTTCCACCGGCACCACATTTGCTCAGGCCAATCTACACCCCATGGCCATTAAAAGTTATTCAAATCATGACGCTGCACCCCACGGTTTAGGTTCTAGGGGGCGCCAAAGATAACCCTAAAATCCACATATTTAAAAGTCTTATAACTTTTTATTTTTGTCCTCACTGGCCTCCAAGTTTTCTAGGATGATGCAATGTCCAGCCATCAACACATTTGTGAAGGAATTTTTACTCCCCAAAAGAGCGCCCCCCCATGGCAGCAGAAAAAAGTCCATTTTTTCTTGTCCCCTAAGGTGAAAATACATATTGTTGAGATTCACGCCTATACGCTTTGTCATATTGACACAAAATTTGACAATCACGTGCCTTGCCTGGTATCATTTTTTTCAGCACAACCTCACCTGTGCGAATTTACAGTTATTTTATCATGTTGACATACTGAATTTACACAATGGACCCAAATTCACACACAAAACATAAAATCCGAGTGGAAAAAAGTAACATTTTTACTGTGAAAACCAAAAATATGTGTGATGAACTGTTTTTAAAACTTAAACTTCAAATAAAAATTGTAAACTTCAAAACATATGCAAATTTTTAACAAAGAACATAGTGATTTACCTCTATTTACATCAAAATGCAGGCAATGGCCCAGGCGTTCTTTGTAAAATTATTTACAAAACACTGTATAGTCTCACAAATGTCACTTTTTATTTATGCCACTACAAAAAAAACATGATGTAAATGATGCATGATGTAAAACATGATGTAAAAAACTTGTGTAGATCCTCCTCTATGTCAGTCCATGTGTAATTTTTCCATAATTCTTTGTTTTTTGCAGCATTTTTGTTAGTGTAACTGCAGATTGTGCTGACAGTGTCTATGGCACAAAAAAAAAAAAATTAAAATGCCTCAACATGAACCCCTGGTGGTCTCTGAGGGTGAAACCTGCTAACTGCTGCAGCTCTGTCAGCTTCAGTCTCCCATGCAGAGCTCTGAGCACATGTGTGGCTCTGCACCCTTAGCAGCGTTGCTAACTCCTCAGTAAGGAAAGCCTGCTTCATGTCAGAGTCTCTAAACTCCAGAAGAAGTCGATAAAAGTCCCTTTCTTTCTAAAAAAAAGTCGTTAGGGGGTCTGAAAAGTCATTGAATCTAACAACAAAGTCGCTAGGTTTGCAACTACGTGTCCCAGACTGCATCCCTGCTGAGAGTCCCTCCCTCCCTTCTCATGTTGCAGGAAGAACGTAAGCGCCCGCCCCTTGTCAATCAGTCACCATATAATTTTGGATTGGTTGTTGTGGTGAAGTTTTCCACCAATAGGAGAGATGTTGTGGTGTGTTTTTTTTTCTTTTGGCAAGCCTTTTCCGCCTGTAAGACCTGTCGCTAATGTCTGCATGCTATGTTTTCCTGTCTCATACAGCGCGGTCGAGCGCCGAACGTGATCAAAATAAGCAGAAAAAAAGTATCGCGGACATAATTTATCATAACTCTGGTTTTATTTGGCCTATCAACACAATTTAAAAACTGGTATATAGGTTGAGGTCCTCACTTTTGAGATAAATTGAAACGGAGAGTCAACGAGGCTCCGTCTTGCAGCTACATCCGGTTAAATATGTCATGTGACTTGAACGCACACACAGACACACACACACGCACACACACACACACACACACACACACTCAGAGTCTGGTTTTTAGCACCTGCAAAAACATGCTATTTACATATTTGACAAGAATGCAGAGGCTCCTTTTGCCCCTGAAAAAAATCAAATTTCAAACACAACTTGACTGGTCATTTCTCCAAAAGACAACCATGAAGCTCCATCCAAACCTGAAGCAGGCAGTTGGTGCATGTGTACAGTAACCTGAGGGGAGTGAGGTGACTGCTTCTGAGGAGAACATGAGCAGTGAAGATTTACCTTAGAGCTAGAACAGAGACGTGCACATGATTATACAGGGGCAGGGGCTCAAGTTTTTTCCAGTCGTTTATACAATTTGGAAATTATTTGTGAAATTAAAAAACAAAGTATTAATAGAAAGGTAATGACTGTCCTGTGTAGGTGACAGTGATATCCAATAGGCTAGGCACTCACGAGGCTGGCTGTGGCAAGTGTAAGTGAAAGCAACACGCACTGGCAGGAAGAACAGCAAACGCCGATGAAGGAAAAGGGTCTTTGCAGTGATGGGCGTTACCAAAGAGGGCGATGGCCAGAGGACACAAATGGGACGGGGAGGCAGCGCGTTGGGGGGGGGACGCGACACAGCTCGGGCCCGCCAGTGCCCCAACGGGGTCCTAGTTCTTTCTTTTTTCTTTTTCCTCCCCTTTGAACTGGAAAATGGCCCACTTCCCACTGGCGAAAACTCATGAAATTTGGCAGGACGACCGGGCCTGGTGAAAAATTTGATATTCTGAAGTCGCCAAAACAATAAAATGCAAAATGGCTCCATAGCGCCCCCTAAGGTGAAAATTCACACTATTCACTGTCACGACTGTACGCTTTGTCAAAATGACACAAAAATTGACACACACATGTATCTCAATAAGATCTACAAAAAAGTCAGTGCGGCCGTATCTGTCAAAATTACGGTTAAAGGGTTATTTCGCATTTTTTGCCGATCTGCACACATTGGAATTTCGCTAACTCCTCCGAAGGCTTTCGTTCCACCGGCACCACATTTGCTCAGGCCAATCTACACCCCGTGGCCATTAAAAGTTATCAAAATCATGACGCTGCACCCCAAGGTTTAGGTTCTAGGGGGCGCCAAAGATAACACTAAAATCCACATATTTAAAAGTCTTATAACTTTTTATTTTTGTCCTCACTGGCCTCCAAGTTTTCTAGGATGATGCAATGTCCAGCCATCAACACATTTGTGAAGGAATTTTTACTCCCCAAAAGAGCGCCCCCCCATGGCAGGAGAAAAAAGTCCACTTTTTCTTGTCCCCTAAGGTGAAAATACACATTGTTGAGTGTCACGCCTATACGCTTTGTCAAAATGACACAAAAATTGACACACACATGTAACTCAATAAGATCTACGAAAAAGTCAATGCGCGCGTATCTGTCAAATGTACGGTTAAAGGGTTATTCCGCATTTTTTGCCGATCCGCACACATTGGAATGTGGCTAACTCCTCCTAAGGCTTTCGTTCCACCGGCACCACATTTGCTCAGGCCAATCTACACCCCATGGCCATTAAAAGTTATCAAAATCATGACGCTGCACCCCACGGTTTAGGTTCTAGGGGGCGCCAAAGATAACCCTAAAATCCACATATTTAAAAGTCTTATAACTTTTTATTTTTGTCCTCACTGGCCTCCAAGTTTTCTAGGATGATGCAATGTCCAGCCATCAACACATTTGTGAAGGAATTTTTACTCCCCAAAAGAGCGCCCCCCCATGGCAGGAGAAAAAAGTCCATTTTTTCTTGTCCCCTAAGGTGAAAATACATATTGTTGAGATTCACGCCTATACGCTTTGTCATATTGACACAAAATTAGACAATCACGTGCCTTGCCTGGTATCATTTTTTTCAGCACAACCTCACCTGTGCGAATTTACAGTTATTTTATCATGTTGACATACTGAATTTACACAATGGACCCAAATTCACACACAAAACATAAAATCCGAGTGGAAAAAAGTAACATTTTTACTGTGAAAACCACAAATATGTGTGATGAACTGTTTTTAAAACTGAAACTTCAAATAAAAATTGTAAACTTCAAAACATATGCAAATTTTTAACAAAGAACATAGTGATTTACCTCTATTTACATCAAAATGCAGGCAATGGCCCAGGCGTTCTTTGTAAAATTATTTACAAAACACTGTATAGTCTCACAAATGTCACTTTTTATTTATGCCACTACAAAAAAACATGATGTAAATGATGCATGATGTAAAACATGATGTAAAAAACTTGTGTAGATCCTCCTGTATGTCAGTCCATGTGTAATTTTTCCATAATTCTTTGTTTTTTGCAGCATTTTTGTTAGTGTAACTGCAGATTGTGCTGACAGTGTCTATGGCACAAAAAAAAAAAAAATTAAAATGCCTCAACATGAACCCCTGGTGGTCTCTGAGGGTGAAACCTGCTAACTGCTGCAGCTCTGTCAGCTTCAGTCTCCCATGCAGAGCTCTGAGCGCATGTGTGGCTCTGCACCCTTAGCAGCGTTGCTAACTCCTCAGTAAGGAAAGCCTGCTTCATGTCAGAGTCTCTAAACTCCAGAAGAAGTCGATAAAAGTCCCTTTCTTTCTAAAAAAAAGTCGTTAGGGGGTCTGAAAAGTCATTGAATCTAACAACAAAGTCGCTACGTTTGCAACTACGTGTCCCAGACTGCATCCCTGCTGAGAGTCCCTCCCTCCCTTCTCATGTTGCAGGAAGAACGTAAGCGCCCTCCCCTTGTCAATCAGTCACCATATAATTTTGGATTGGTTGTTGTGGTGAAGTTTTCCACCAATAGGAGAGATGTTGTGGTGTGTTTTTTTTTTCTTTTGGCAAGCCTTTTCCGCCTGTAAGACCTGTCGCTAATGTGTGCATGCTATGTTTTCCTGTCTCATACAGCGCGATCGAGCGCCGAACGTGATCAAAATAAGCAGAAAAAAAGTATCGCGGACATAATTTATCATAACTCTGGTTTTATTTGGCCTATCAACACAATTTAAAAACTGGTATATAGGTTGAGGTCCTCACTTTTGAGATAAGTTGAAACGGAGAGTCAACGAGGCTCCATCTTGCAGCTACATCCGGTTAAATATGTCATGTGACTTGAACGCACACACAGACACACACACACGCACGCACACACACACACACACACACACACACACACACACACACACACACACACACACACACACACACACTCAGAGTCTGGTTTTTAGCACCTGCAAAAACATGCTATTTACATATTTGACAAGAATGCAGAGGCTCCTTTTGCCCCTGAAAAAAATCAAATTTCAAACACAACTTGACTGGTCATTTCTCCAAAAGACAACCATGAAGCTCCATCCAAACCTGAAGCAGGCAGTTGGTGCATGTGTACAGTAACCTGAGGGGAGTGAGGTGAGTGCTTCTGAGGAGAACATGAGCAGTGAAGATTCACCTTGGAGCTAGAACAGAGACATGCACATGATTATACAGGGGCAGGGGCTCAAGTTTTTTCCAGTCGTTTATACAATATGGAAATTAATGTGAAATTAAAACACAAAGTATTAATAGAAAGGTAATGACTGTCCTGTGTAGGTGACAGTGATATCGAATAGGCTAGGCACTCACAAGGCTGGCTGTGGCAAGTGTAAGTGAAAGCAACACGCACTGGCAGGAAGAACAGCAAACGCCGATGAAGGAAAAGGGTCTTTGCAGTGATGGGCGTAACCAGAGAGGGCGATGGCCAGAGGACACAAATGGGACGGGGAGGCAGCACGTTGGGGGGGGGCGACACGGCTCGGGCCCGCCAGTGCCCCAACGGGGTCCTAGTTATTATTTTTCCTCCCCTTTGAACTGGAAAATGGCCCACTTCCCACTGGCGAAAACTCATGAAATTTGGCAGGACGACCGGGCCTGGTGAAAAATTTGATATTCCGAAGTCGCCCAAACAAGAAAATGCAAAATGGCTCCATAGCGCCCCCTAAGGTGAAAATTCACACTATTCACTGTCACGCCTGTACGCTTTGTCAAAATGACACAAAAATTGACACACACATGTATCTCAATAAGATCTACAAAAAAGTCAATGCGGGCGTATCTGTCAAATGTACGGTTAAAGGGTTATTTTGCATTTTTTGCCGATCCGCACACATTGGAATTTCGCTAACTCCTCCGAAGGCTTTCGTTCCACCGGCACCACATTTGCTCAGGCCAATCTACACCCCATGGCCATTAAAAGTTATTCAAATCATGACGCTGCACCCCACGGTTTAGGTTCTAGGGGGCGCCAAAGATAACCCTAAGATCCACATATTTAAAAGTCTTATAACTTTTTATTTTTGCCCTCACTGGCCTCCAAGTTTTCTAGGATGATGCAATGTCCAGCCATCAACACATTTGTGAAGGAATTTTTACTCCCCAAAAGAGCGCCCCCCCATGGCAGGAGAAAAAAGTCCATTTTTTCTTGTCCCCTAAGGTGAAAATACACATTGTTGAGTGTAACACCTGTACGCTTTGGCAAAATGACACAAAAATTGACACACACATGTATCTCAATAAGATCTACGAAAAAGTCAATGCGCGCGTATCTGTCAAATGTACGGTTAAAGGGTTATTCCGCATTTTTTGCCGATCCGCACACATTTGAATTTCGCTAACTCCTCCGAAGGCTTTCGTTCCACCGGCACCACATTTGCTCAGGCCAATCTACACCCCATGGCCATTAAAAGTTATTCAAATCATGATGCTGCACCCCATGGTTTAGGTTCTAGGGGGCGCCAAAAATAACCCAAAAATCCACATTCTTAAATGTTTTATAACTTTTTATTTTTGTCCTCACTGGCCTCCAAGTTTTCTAGGATGATGCAATGTCCAGCCATCAACACATTTGTGAAGGAATTTTTACACCCCAAAAGAGCGCCCCCCCATGGTAGGAGAAAAAAGTCAATTTTTTCTTGTCCCCTTACATAAAAATACACATTGTTGAGTGTCACGCCTGAACGCTTTGTCAAAATGACACAAAAATTGACAATCATGTGTATCTCAATTAGATCTACGAAAAAGTCAAAGAGCGCGTATCTGTATAATGTACGGTTAAAGGGCTATTTTGCATTTTTTGCCGATTCGCACACATTGGAATGTGGCTATCTCCTCCTAAGGCTTTCGTCCCACCGATACCAAATTTGCTCAGGGCAATCTACACCCCATGCCCATTCAAAGTTGTAAAAATCATGACGCTGCACCCCACGGTTTACGTTCTAGGGGGCGCCAAAGATGACCCAAAAATCCACATTCTTAAAAGTCATTTTGGCCACTGCAGGAGTACAGAGTACTGCAGTTCTAGGGGGCGCCAAAGATGACCCAAAAATCCACATTCTTAAAAGTCTTTTTGGCCACTGCAGGAGTACAGAGTACTGCAGGATACACACACATATACACACACGCCAACATACACACACACACACACACACACACACACACACACACACACACAGACACACACACACACTCAGAGTCTGTTTTTTAGCACCTGCAAAAACATGCTGTTTACATATTTGACAAGAATGCAGAGGCTTCCTTTTGCCCCTGAAAAAAAATCAAATTTCAAACACAACTTGACTGGTCATTTCTCCAAAAGACAACCATGAAGCTCCATCCAAACCTGAAGCAGGCAGTTGGTGCATGTGTACAGTAACCTGAGGGGAGTGAGGTGAGTGCTTCTGAGGAGAACATGAGCAGTGAAGATTCACCTTGGAGCTAGAACAGAGACATGCACATGATTATACAGGGGCAGGGGCTCAAGTTTTTTCCAGTCGTTTATACAATATGGAAATTAATGTGAAATTAAAACACAAAGTATTAATAGAAAGGTAATGACTGTCCTGTGTAGGTGACAGTGATATCGAATAGGCTAGGCACTCACGAGGCTGGCTGTGGCAAGTGTAAGTGAAAGCAACACGCACTGGCAGGAAGAACAGCAAACGCCGATGAAGGAAAAGGGTCTTTGCAGTGATGGGCGTTACCAGAGAGGGCGATGGCCAGAGGACACAAATGGGACGGGGAGGCAGCACGTTGGGGGGGACGCGACACGGCTCGGGCCCGCCAGTGCCCCAACGGGGTCCTAGTTCTTTCTTTCTTTCTTCTTTTTCCTCCCCTTTGAACTGGAAAATGGCCCACTTCCCACTGGTGAAAACTCATGAAATTTGGCAGGACGACCGGGCCTGGTGAAAAATTCGATATTCTGAAGTCGCCCAAACAATAAAATGCAAAATGGCTCCATAGCGCCCCCTAAGGTGGAAATTCACACTATTGACTGTCACGCCTGTACGCTTTGTCATATTGACACAAAAATTGACACACATATGTATCTCAATAAGATCTACAAAAAAGTCAGTGCGGCCGTATCTGTCAAAATTACAATTAAAGGGTTATTTCGCATTTTTTGCCGATCCGCACACATTGGAATTTCGCTAACTCCTCCGAAGGCTTTCGTTCCACCGGCACCACATTTGCTCAGGCCAATCTACACCCCGTGGCCATTAAAAGTTATCAAAATCATGACGCTGCACCCCAAGGTTTAGGTTCTAGGGGGCGCCAAAGATAACACTAAAATCCACATATTTAAAAGTCTTAAAACTTTTTATTTTTGTCCTCACTGGCCTCCAAGTTTTCTAGGATGATGCAATGTCCAGCCATCAACACATTTGTGAAGGAATTTTTACTCCCCAAAAGAGCGCCCCCCCATGGCAGGAGAAAAAAGTCCATTTTTTCTTGTCCCCTAAGGTGAAAATACACATTGTTGAGTGTCACGCCTATACGCTTTGTCAAAATGACACAAAAATTGACACACACATGTAACTCAATAAGATCTACAAAAAAGTCCATGCGCGCGTATCTGTCAAATGTACAGTTAAAGGGTTATTCCGCATTTTTTGCCGATACGCACACATTGGAATTTCGCTAACTCCTCCGAAGGCTTTCGTTCCACCGGCACCACATTTGCTCAGGCCAATCTACACCCCATGGCCATTAAAAGTTATTCAAATCATGATGCTGCACCCCATGGTTTAGGTTCTAGGGGGCGCCAAAAATAACCCAAAAATCCACATTCTTAAATGTTTTATAACTTTTTATTTTTGTCCTCACTGGCCTCCAAGTTTTCTAGGATGATGCAATGTCCAGCCATCAACACATTTGTGAAGGAATTTTTACTCCCCAAAAGAGCGCCCCCCCATGGTAGGAGAAAAAAGTCAATTTTTTCTTGTCCCCTTACATAAAAATACACATTGTTGAGTGTCACGCCTGAACGCTTTGTCAAAATGACACAAAAATTGACAATCATGTGTATCTCAATTAGATCTACGAAAAAGTCAAAGAGCGCGTATCTGTATAATGTACGGTTAAAGGGCTATTTTGCATTTTTTGCCGATTCGCACACATTGGAATGTGGCTATCTCCTCCTAAGGCTTTCGTCCCACCGATACCAAATTTGCTCAGGGCAATCTACACCCCATGCCCATTCAAAGTTGTAAAAATCATGACGCTGCACCCCACGGTTTACGTTCTAGGGGGCGCCAAAGATGACCCAAAAATCCACATTCTTAAAAGTCATTTTGGCCACTGCAGGAGTACAGAGTACTGCAGTTCTAGGGGGCGCCAAAGATGACCCAAAAATCCACATTCTTAAAAGTCTTTTTGGCCACTGCAGGAGTACAGAGTACTGCAGGATACACACACATATACACACACGCCAACATACACACACACACACACACACACACACACACACACACACACACACACAGACACACACACACACTCAGAGTCTGTTTTTTAGCACCTGCAAAAACATGCTGTTTACATATTTGACAAGAATGCAGAGGCTTCCTTTTGCCCCTGAAAAAAAATCAAATTTCAAACACAACTTGACTGGTCATTTCTCCAAAAGACAACCATGAAGCTCCATCCAAACCTGAAGCAGGCAGTTGGTGCATGTGTACAGTAACCTGAGGGGAGTGAGGTGAGTGCTTCTGAGGAGAACATGAGCAGTGAAGATTCACCTTGGAGCTAGAACAGAGACATGCACATGATTATACAGGGGCAGGGGCTCAAGTTTTTTCCAGTCGTTTATACAATATGGAAATTAATGTGAAATTAAAACACAAAGTATTAATAGAAAGGTAATGACTGTCCTGTGTAGGTGACAGTGATATCGAATAGGCTAGGCACTCACGAGGCTGGCTGTGGCAAGTGTAAGTGAAAGCAACACGCACTGGCAGGAAGAACAGCAAACGCCGATGAAGGAAAAGGGTCTTTGCAGTGATGGGCGTTACCAGAGAGGGCGATGGCCAGAGGACACAAATGGGACGGGGAGGCAGCACGTTGGGGGGGACGCGACACGGCTCGGGCCCGCCAGTGCCCCAACGGGGTCCCTAGTTCTTTCTTTCTTTCTTCTTTTTCCTCCCCTTTGAACTGGAAAATGGCCCACTTCCCACTGGCGAAAACTCATGAAATTTGGCAGGACGACCGGGCCTGGTGAAAAATTCGATATTCTGAAGTCGCCCAAACAATAAAATGCAAAATGGCTCCATAGCGCCCCCTAAGGTGGAAATTCACACTATTGACTGTCACGCCTGTACGCTTTGTCATATTGACACAAAAATTGACACACATATGTATCTCAATAAGTTCTACAAAAAAGTCAGTGCGGCCGTAACTTTCAAAATTACGGTTAAAGGGTTATTTCGCATTTTTTGCCGATCCGCACACATTGGAATTTCGCTAACTCCTCCGAAGGCTTTCGTTCCACCGGCACCACATTTGCTCAGGCCAATCTACACCCGGTGGCCATTAAAAGTTATCAAAATCATGACGCTGCACCCCAAGGTTTAGGTTCTAGGGGGCGCCAAAGATAACACTAAAATCCACATATTTAAAAGTCTTATAACTTTTTATTTTTGTCCTCACTGGCCTCCAAGTTTTCTAGGATGATGCAATGTCCAGCCATCAACACATTTGTGAAGGAATTTTTACTCCCCAAGAGAGCGCCCCCCCATAATAGGAGAAAAAAGTCAATTTTTTCTTGTCCCCTTACATGAAAATACACATTGTTGAGTGTCACGCCTGAACGCTTTGTCATATTGACACAAAAATTGACAATCATGTGTATCTCAATTAGATCTACGAAAAAGTCAAAGAGCGCGTATCTGTATAATGTACGGTTAAAGGGCTATTTTGCATTTTTTGCCGATTCGCACACATTGGAATGTGGCTATCTCCTCCTAAGGCTTTCGTCCCACCGATACCAAATTTGCTCAGGGCAATCTACACCCCATGCCCATTCAAAGTTGTAAAAATCATGACGCTGCACCCCACGGTTTACGTTCTAGGGGGCGCCAAAGATGACCCAAAAATCCACATTCTTAAAAGTCATTTTGGCCACTGCAGGAGTACAGAGTACTGCAGTTCTAGGGGGCGCCAAAGATGACCCAAAAATCCACATTCTTAAAAGTCTTTTTGGCCACTGCAGGAGTACAGAGTACTGCAGGATACACACACATATACACACACGCCAACATACACACACACACACACACACACACACACACACACACACACACACACACACACACACACAGACACACACACACACACACACACTCAGAGTCTGTTTTTTAGCACCTGCAAAAACATGCTGTTTACATATTTGACAAGAATGCAGAGACTTCCTTTTGCCCCTGAAAAAAATCAAATTTCAAACACAACTTGACTGTTCATTTCTCCAAAAGACAACCATGAAGCTCCATTTCAAACCTGAAGCAGATAGTTGGTGCATGTGTACAGTAACCTGAGGGGAGTGAGGTGACTATTTCTGAGGAGAACATGAGCAGTGAAGATTCACCTTGGAGCTAGAACAGGGACGTGCACATGATTATACAGGGGCAGGGGCTCAAGTTTTTTCCAGTCATTTATACAATATGGAAATTAATGTGAAATTAAACCACAAATATGTGTGATGAACTGTTTTTAAAACTTAAACTTCAAATAAAAATTGTAAACTTCAAAACATATGCAAATTTTTAACAAAGAACATAGTAATTTACCTCTATTTACATCAAAATGCAGGCAATGGCCCAGGCGTTCTTTGTAAAATTATTTACAAAACACTGTATAGTCTCACAAATGTCACTTTTTATTTATGCCACTACAAAAAAACATGATGTAAATGATGCATGATGTAAAACATGATGTAAAAAACTTGTGTAGATCCTCCTCTATGTCAGTCCATGTGTAATTTTTCCATAATTCTTTGTTTTTTGCAGCATTTTTGTTAGTGTAACTGCAGATTGTGCTGACAGTGTCTATGGCACAAAAAAAAAAAATTAAAATGCCTCAACATGAACCCCTGGTGGTCTCTGAGGGTGAAACCTGCTAACTGCTGCAGCTCTGTCAGCTTCAGTCTCCCATGCAGAGCTCTGAGCGCATGTGTGGCTCTGCACCCTTAGCAGCGTTGCTAACTCCTCAGTAAGGAAAGCCTGCTTCATGTCAGAGTCTCTAAACTCCAGAAGAAGTCGATAAAAGTCCCTTTCTTTCTAAAAAAAAGTCGTTAGGGGGTCTGAAAAGTCATTGAATCTAACAACAAAGTCGCTAGGTTTGCAACTACGTGTCCCAGACTGCATCCCTGCTGAGAGTCCCTCCCTCCCTTCTCATGTTGCAGGAAGAACGTAAGCGCCCGCCCCTTGTCAATCAGTCACCATATAATTTTGGATTGGTTGTTGTGGTGAAGTTTTCCACCAATAGGAGAGATGTTGTGGTGTGTTTTTTTTTTCTTTTGGCAAGCCTTTTCCGCCTGTAAGACCTGTCGCTAATGTCTGCATGCTATGTTTTCCTGTCTCATACAGCGCGATCGAGCGCCGAACGTGATCAAAATAAGCAGAAAAAAAGTATCGCGGACATAATTTATCATAACTCTGGTTTTATTTGGCCTATCAACACAATTTAAAAACTGGTATATAGGTTGAGGTCCTCACTTTTGAGATAAGTTGAAACGGAGAGTCAACAAGGCTCCGTCTTGCAGCTACATCCGGTTAAATATGTCATGTGACTTGAACGCACACACAGACACACACACACACACACACACACACACACACACACACACACACACACACACACACTGGTTTTTAGCACCTGCAAAAACATGCTGTTTACATATTTGACAAGAATGCAGAGGCTCCTTTTGCCCCTGAAAAAAATCAAATTTCAAACACAACTTGACTGGTCATTTCTCCAAAAGACAACCATGAAGCTCCATCCAAACCTGAAGCAGGCAGTTGGTGCATGTGTACAGTAACCTGAGGGGAGTGAGGTGAGTGCTTCTGAGGAGAACATGAGCAGTGAAGATTCACCTTGGAGCTAGAACAGAGACATGCACATGATTATACAGGGGCAGGGGCTCAAGTTTTTTCCAGTCGTTTATACAATATGGAAATTAATGTGAAATTAAAACACAAAGTATTAATAGAAAGGTAATGACTGTCCTGTGTAGGTGACAGTGATATCCAATAGGCTAGGCACTCACGAGGCTGGCTGTGGCAAGTGTAAGTGAAAGCAACACGCACTGGCAGGAAGAACAGCAAACGCCGATGAAGGAAAAGGGTCTTTGCAGTGATGGGCGTTACCAGAGAGGGCGATGGCCAGAGGACA
Source organism: Xyrichtys novacula (assembly GCA_962446985.1). NCBI lineage: Eukaryota > Metazoa > Chordata > Actinopteri > Labriformes > Labridae > Xyrichtys > Xyrichtys novacula. Next base: position 211,915 of record OY660884.1, on the reverse strand, counting down.
CAAATGGGACGGGGAGGCAGCACGTTGGGGGGGGGGGGGGGGGGGGACGCGACACGGCTCGGGCCCGCCAGTGCCCCAACGGGGTCCTAGTTAGGGCCCGAGCGTAGCTGCTAAGCAGCTGCGAGAGCCCTCTTGTTCCTGCATGTTTCCTTCTTTCGTTATTATTTTTCCTCCGCTTTAAACTGGAAAATGGCCCACTTCCCACTGGCGAAAACTCAGGAAATTTGGCAGGACGACCGGGCCTGGTGAAAAATTCGATATTCTGAAGTCGCCCAAACAATAAAATGCAAAATGGCTCCATAGCGCCCCCTAAGGTGAAAATTCACATGACGGCTGTACGCTTTGTCATATTGACACAAAAATTGACACACACATGTATCTCAATAAGATCTACAAAAAAGTCAGTGCGGGCGTATCTGTCAAATGTACGGTTAATGGGTTATTTTGCATTTTTTGCAGATCTGCACACATTGGAATTTCGCTAACTCCTCCGAAGGCTTTCGTTCGACCGGCACCACATTTGTGCAGGCCAATCTACCCCCCATGGCCATTAAAAGTTGTACAAATCATGACGCTGCACCCCACGGTTTACGTTCTAGGGGGCGCCAAAGATAACCCAAAATCCACATTCTTAAAAGTCTTATAACTTTTTATTTTTGTCCTCACTGCCCTCCAAGTTTTCTAGGATGATGCAATGTCCAGCCATCAACACATTTGTGAAGGAATTTTTACTCCCCAAAAGAGCGCCCCCCATGGCAGGAGAAAAAAGTCAATTTTTTCTTGTCCCCTTACATGAAAATACACATTGTTGAGTGTCACGCCTGAACGCTTTGTCATATTGACACAAAAATTGACAATCATGTGTATCTCAATTAGATCTACGAAAAAGTCAAAAAGCGCGTATCTGTATAATGTACGGTTAAAGGGCTATTTCGCATTTTTTGCCGATTCGCACACATTGGAATGTGGCTATCTCCTCCTAAGGCTTTCGTCCCACCGATACCAAATTTGCTCAGGGCAATCTACACCCCATGCCCATTCAAAGTTGTAAAAATCATGACGCTGCACCCCACGGTTTACGTTCTAGGGGACGCCAAAGATGACCCAAAAATCCACATTCTTAAAAGTCATTTTGGCCACTGCAGGAGTACAGAGTACTGCAGTTCTAGGGGGCGCCAAAGATGACCCAAAAATCCACATTCTTAAAAGTCTTTTTGGCCACTGCAGGAGTACAGAGTACTGCAGGATACACACACATATACACACACACACACACACACACACACACACGCACACACACACTCAGAGTCTGTTTTTTAGCACCTGCAAAAACATGCTGTTTACATATTTGACAAGAATGCAGAGGCTTCCTTTTGCCCCTGAAAAAAATCAGATTTCAAACACAACTTGACTGGTCATTTCTCCAAAAGACAACCATGAAGCTCCATCCAAACCTGAAGCAGATAGTTGGTGCATGTGTTCAGTAACCTGAGGGGAGTGAGGTGACTATTTCTGAGGAGAACATGAGCAGTGAAGATTCACCTTGGAGCTAGAACAGGGACGTGCACATGATTATACAGGGGCAGGGGCTCAAGTTTTTTCCAGTCATTTATACAATATGGAAATTAATGTGAAATTAAACCACAAATATGTGTGATGAACTGTTTTTAAAACTTAAACTTCAAATAAAAATTGTAAACTTCAAAACATATGCAAATTTTTAACAAAGAACATAGTAATTTACCTCTATTTACATCAAAATGCAGGCAATGGCCCAGGCGTTCTTTGTAAAATTATTTACAAAACACTGTATAGTCTCACAAATGTCACTTTTTATTTATGCCACTACAAAAAAACATGATGTAAATGATGCATGATGTAAAACATGATGTAAAAAACTTGTGTAGATCCTCCTCTATGTCAGTCCATGTGTAATTTTTCCATAATTCTTTGTTTTTTGCAGCATTTTTGTTAGTGTAACTGCAGATTGTGCTGACAGTGTCTATGGCACAAAAAAAAAAAATTTAAAATGCCTCAACATGAACCCCTGGTGGTCTCTGAGGGTGAAACCTGCTAACTGCTGCAGCTCTGTCAGCTTCAGTCTCCCATGCAGAGCTCTGAGCGCATGTGTGGCTCTGCACCCTTAGCAGCGTTGCTAACTCCTCAGTAAGGAAAGCCTGCTTCATGTCAGAGTCTCTAAACTCCAGAAGAAGTCGATAAAAGTCCCTTTCTTTCTAAAAAAAAGTCGTTAGGGGGTCTGAAAAGTCATTGAATCTAACAACAAAGTCGCTAGGTTTGCAACTACGTGTCCCAGACTGCATCCCTGCTGAGAGTCCCTCCCTCCCTTCTCATGTCGCAGGAAGAACGTAAGCGCCCGCCCCTTGTCATTCAGTCACCATATAATGTTGGATTGGTTGTTGTGGTGAAGTTTTCCACCAATAGGAGAGATGTTGTGGTGTGTTTTTTTTTTCTTTTGGCAAGCCTTTTCCGCCTGTAAGACCTGTCGCTAATGTCTGCATGCTATGTTTTCCTGTCTCATACAGCACGATCGAGCGCCGAACGTGATCAAAATAAGCAGAAAAAAAGTATCGCGGACATAATTTATCATATCTCTGGTTTTATTTGGCCTATCAACACAATTTAAAAACTGGTATATAGGTTGAGGTCCTCACTTTTGAGATAAGTTGAAACGGAGAGTTAACGAGGCTCCGTCTTGCAGCTACATCCGGTTAAATATGTCATGTGACTTGAACGCTGGGGAGCGTCAATCGAATCGAATCAAACCTAACTCTCAGATGAATCTTCAAAATTCACCTCAGAAATATGCTTATTATTCTTCTCAGAGTACTGCAGGATACACACACACACACACACACACACACACAGACACACACACACACACACGCACACACACACACACACACACACACACACACTCAGAGTCTGTTTTTTAGCACCTGCAAAAAAACATGCTATTTACATATTTGACAAGAATGCGGAGGCTTCCTTTTGCCCCTGAAAAAAATCAGATTTCAAACACAACTTGACTGGTCATTTCTCCAAAAGACAACCATGAAGCTCCATCCAAACCTGAAGCAGGCAGTTGGTGCATGTGTACAGTAACCTGAGGGGAGTGAGGTGACTGCTTCTGAGGAGAACATGAGCACTGAAGATTCACCTTGGAGCTAGAACAGGGACGTGCACATGATAATACAGGGGCAGGGGCTCAAGTTTTTTCCAGTCGTTTATACAATATGGAAATTAATGTGAAATTAAAAAACAAAGTATGACTGTCCTGTGTAGGTGACAGTGATATCCAATAGGCTAGGCACTCACGAGGCTGGCTGTGGCAAGTGTAAGTGAAAGCAACACGCACTGGCAGGAAGAACAGCAAACGCCGATGAAGGAAAAGGGTCTTTGCAGTGATGGGCGTTACCAGAGAGGGCGATGGCCAGAGGACACGAATGGGACGGGGAGGCAGCGCGTTGGGGGGGGGGGGGGTGCGACACGGCTCGGGCCCGCCAGTGCCCCAACGGGGCCCTAGTTTCTTCTTTTTCCTCCCCTTTGAACTGGAAAATGGCCCACTTCCCACTGGCGAAAACTCATGAAATTTGGCAGGATGACCGGGCCTGGTGAAAAATTTGATATTCCGAAGTCGCCCAAACAAGAAAATGCAAAATGGCTCCATAGCGCCCCCTAAGGTGAAAATTCACACTATTGACTGTCACGCCTTTACGCTTTGTCAAAATGACACAAAAATTGACACACATATGTATCTCAATAAGATCTACAAAAAAGTCAGTGCGGGCGTATCTGTCAAATGTACGGTTAAAGGGTTATTTCGCATTTTTTGCAGATCCGCACACATTGGAATTTCGCTAACTCCTCCGAAGGCTTTCTTTCCACCGGCACCACATTTGCTCAGGCCAATCTACACCCCATGGCCATTAAAAGTTATTCAAATCATGACGCTGCACCCCACGGTTTAGGTTCTAGGGGGCGCCAAAGATAACCCTAAAATCCACATATTTAAAAGTCTTATAACTTTTTATTTTTGCCCTCACTGGCCTCCAAGTTTTCTAGGATGATGCAATGTCCAGCCATCAACACATTTGTGAAGGAATTTTTACTCCCCAAAAGAGCGCCCCCCCATGGCCGGAGAAAAAAGTCCATTTTTTCTTGTCCCCTAAGGTGAAAATACACATTGTTGAGTGTCACGCCTGTACGCTTTGTCATATTGACACAAAATTTGACACACACATGTATCTCAATAAGATCTACGAAAAAGTCAACACGCGCGTATCTGTCAAATGTACGGTTAAAGGGTTATTCTGCATTTTTTGCTGATCCGCACACATTGGAATTTCGCTAACTCCTCCTAAGGCTGGCGTTCCACCGGCACCACATTTGCTCAGGCCAATCTACACCCCATGGCCATTAAAAGTTATTCAAATCATGACGCTGCACCCCACGGTTTAGGTTCTAGGGGGCGCCAAAGATAACCCTAAAATCCACATATTTCAAAGTCTTATAACTTTTTCTTTTTGTCCTTACTGGCCTCCAAGTTTTCTAGGATGATGCAATGTCCAGCCATCAACACATTTGTGAAGGAATTTTTACTCCCTAAAAGAGCGCCCCCCCATGGCAGGAGAAAAAAGTCAATTTTTTCTTGTCCCGTAAGGTGAAAATTCACATTGTTGAGTGTGACACCTGTACGCTTTGTCATATTGACACAAAATTTGACAGTCACGTGTATCTCAATAAGATCTACGAAAAAGTCAATGGGTGCGTATCTGTCAAATGTACGGTTAGAGGGCTATTTTGCATTTTTTGCCGATTCGCACACATTGGAATGTGGCTAACTCCTCCTAAGGCTTTCGTCCCACTGAAACTAAATTTGCTCAGGCCAATCTACACCCGATGGCCATTCAAAGTTGTAAAAATCATGACGCTGCACCCCACGGTTTACGTTCTAGGGGGCGCCAAAGATGACCAAAAAATCCACATTCTTAAAAGAATCCACATTCTCCCCCCCCCCATGGCAGGAGAAAAAGTCAAGTTTTTCCTGCCCATCGCTCAATGGCTCAATCGCATCGCTCTCCAGGCAACACCGTATCCAGGAGCAACCTGCCATTTGGATATATCCCAGCTGTGTTTGTGCCCTCACTCATGGTCCAGACTTTTTTCAAATAGGACATGAAGTTTGTCTGCAGCGAGTGTTTCGGTAGAAACTGCGCCTCCCATTCATTATAATGGGAAATGACCACAGACAAGTGCGCACACCATCTTTGGACCTTGAGTGTGACGCGATCGGGAGGGGGAGGCGGTCACGCTGGGGGCGGCACAACGCGGCTCGGGCCCGACAGTGCCCCACCAGGGCCCTAGTTATTTTTCCTCCCCTTTAAACTGGAAAATGGCCCACTTCCCACTGGCGAAAACTCAGGAAATTTGGCAGGACGACCGGGCCTGGTGAAAAATTCGATATTCTGAAGTCGCCCAAACAATAAAATGCAAAATGGCTCCATAGCGCCCCCTAAGGTGAAAATTCACATGACGGCTGTACGCTTTGTCAAAATGACACAAAAATCGACACACACATGTATCTCAATAAGATCTACAAAAAAGTCAGTGCAGGCGTATCTGTCAAATGTACGGTTAAAGGGTTATTGTGCATTTTTTGCCGATCCGCACACATTGGAATTTCGCTAACTCCTCCGAAGGCTTTCGTTCCACCGGCACCACATTTGCTCAGGCCAATCTACACCCCATGGCCATTCAAAGTTATTCAAATCATGACGCTGCACCCCACGGTTTAGGTTCTAGGGGGCGCCAAAGATAACCCTAAAATCCACATATTTAAAAGTCTTATAACTTTTTATTTTTGCCCTCACTGGCCTCCACGTTTTCTAGGATGATGCAATGTCCAGCCATCAACACATTTGTGAAGGAATTTTTACTCCCCAAAAGAGCGCCCCCCCATGGCAGGAGAAAAAAGTCCATTTTTTCTTGTCCCCTAAGGTGAAAATACACATTGTTGAGTGTCACGCCTATACGCTTTGTCATATTGACCCAAAATTTGACAATCACACATGTATCTCAATAAGATCTACAAAAAAGTCTATGCGCGCGTATCTGTCAAATGTACGGTTAAAGGGTTATTCCGCATTTTTTGCCGATTCGCACACATTGGAATTTCGCTAACTCCTCCGAAGGCTTTCGTTCCACCGGCACCACATTTGCTCATGCCAAATTACACCCCATGGCCATTAAAAGTTATTCAAATCATGACGCTGCACCCCACGGTTTACGTTCTAGGGGGCGCCAAAGATAACCCTAAAATCCACATATTTAAAAGTCTTATAACTTCTTATTTTTGTCCTCACTGGCCTCCAGGTTTTCTAGGATGATGCAATGTCCAGCCATCAACACATTTGTGAAGGAATTTTTACTCCCCAAAAGAGCGCCCCCCCATGGCAGGAGAAAAAAGTCAATTTTTTCTTGTCCCCTAAGGTGAAAATACATATTGTTGAGATTCACGCCTATACGCTTTGTCATATTGACACAAAATTTGACAATCACGTGTATCTCAATAAGATCTACGAAAAAGTCAATGGGCAAGTATCTGTCAAATTTACGGTTAAAGGGCTATTTCGCATTTTTTGCCGATTCGCACACATTGGAATGTGGCTAACTCCTCCTAAGGCTTTCGTCCCACTGACACCAAATTTGCTCAGGCCAATCTACACCCCATGCCATTCAAAGTTGTAAAAATCATGACGCTGCACCCCACGGCTCACGTTCTAGGGGGCGCCAAAGATGACCCAAATATCCATATTCTTAAAAGAATCCACATCCCCCCCCCTCCCCCCCAAGGCAGGAGAAAAAGTCCAGTTAACCCTGCCCATCACTCAATGGCTCAATCGCATCGCTCTCCTGGCAACACCGTAAGGAGGAGCAACTTGCCATTTGGATATATCCTAGCTGTGTTTGTGCCCTCACTCATGGTCCAGACTTTTTTCAAATAGGACATGTAGTTTGTCTGCAGCGACCGTTTTGGTAGAAACTGCGCCTCCCATTCATTATAATGGGAAATGACCACAGACAAGTGCGCACACCATCTTTGGACCTTGAGTGTGATGCGATCGGGAGGGGGAGGCGGTCGCGCTGGGGGCGGCGCGATGCGGCTCGGGCCCGACAGTGCCCCACCGGGGCCCTAGTTTGTTATTATTTTTCCTCCGCTTTAAACTGGAAAATGGCCCACTTCCCACTGGCGAAAACTCAGGAAATTTGGCAGGACGACCGGGCCTGGTGAAAAATTCGATATTCTGAAGTCGCCCAAACAATAAAATGCAAAATGGCTCCATAGCGCCCCCTAAGGTGAAAATTCACATGACGGCTGTACGCTTTGTCATATTGACACAAAAATTGACACACACATGTATCTCAATAAGATCTACAAAAAAGTCAGTGTGGGCGTATCTGTCAAATTTACGGTTAAAGGGTTATTTCGCATTTTATGCCGATCCGCACACATTGGAATTTCGCTAACTCCTCCGAAGGCTTTCGTTCCACCGGCACAACATTTGCTCAGGCCAATCTACACCCCATGACCATTAAAAGTTATTCAAATCATGACGCTGCACCCCACGGTTTAGGTTCAAGGGGGCGCCAAAGATAACCATAAAATCCACATATTTAAAAGTCTTATAACTTTTTATTTTTGTCCTCACTGGCCTCCAAGTTTTCTAGGATGATGCAATGTCCAGCCATCAACACATTTGTGAAGGAATTTTTACTCCCCAAAAGAGCGCCCCCCCCCCATGGCAGGAGAAAAAAGTCCATTTTTTCTTGTCCCCTAAGGTGAAAATACATATTGTTGAGATTCACGCCTGTACGCTTTGTCAAAATGACACAAAAATTGACACACACATGTATCTCAATAAGATCTACGAAAAAGTCAATGCGCGTGTATCTGTCAAATGTACGGTTAAAGGGTTATTCCGCATTTTTTGCCGATCCGCATACATTGGAATGTGGCTATCTCCTCCTAAGGCTTTCGTTCCACCGGCACCACATTTGCTCAGGCCAATCTACACCCCATGGCCATTAAAAGTTATTCAAATCATGACGCTGCACCCCACGGTTTAGGTTCTAGGGGGCGCCAAAGATGACCCAAATATCCACATTTTTAAAAGTTTTATAACTTTTTAGTTTTGTCCACACTGGCTTCCAAGTTTTCTAGGATGATACAATGTTCAGCCATCAACACATTTGTGAAGGAATTCTTTCTCCCTAAAAGAGCACTCCCCCATGGCAGGAGAAAAAGTCAAGTTTTTCCTGCCCATTGCTCAATGGCTCAAACACATCGCTCTCTTGCTAAAAGTGAATCGCACACATTGGAATGTGGCTAACTCCTCCTAGAGCTTTCGTCCCACCAGCATCAAATTTGCTCAGGCACATCTACACCCCATGGCCATTTAAAGTTGTACAAATCATGACGCTGCACCCACGGTTTATGTTCTAGGGGGCGCCAAAGATGACCCAAATATCCACATTTTTTGAAGTCTTATAACTTTTTATTTTTGTCCTCACTGGCCTTTCGTCCCACTGACACCAAATTTACTCAGGCCAATCTACACGCCATGGCCATTCAAAGTTGTACAAATCATGACGCTGCACCCCACGGACAACCATGAAGCTCCATCCAAACCTGAAGCAGGCAGTTGGTGCATGTGTACAGTACCCTGAGGGGAGTGTTGATTTCAATGGCCAAGATGGCGCCGGTGTGTGTGGCCTGCCGTCTCTCGCTGTCAGCGCTGTTCCTGTTTGTGCTGTTTGTGTCTTTCGTTATCAGTAAAGTAAGCTCACTGTATGTGTATGACCACCAAACACTGCTGGATCTTCGCCCCTCTGCCAAGGATTTGGTGAAAGTAGATCATGATCACTGTGGTTACACGACGTTTAAGCCGTTTCACCCCTCCGGTATACCTGCTCACCTTCGCTGCACTTTCGCTCCATTTCCACGGCGTAAACGCCGGCGCCGCCGTGGCAAACGCAGCGGCCGGCTGGTGAAAGTTAAATCTCTCTTGGCTCGATCTTCCGTGGTTTCCCTGAGGAGAAATGGAGTGGGATCTGGTCTCTTTCCTCATCTGCGATCGCTGCACCCTGTCGACTCCTGGCTGGTACCGGTCGTCGGTTCGGATGGGATGGTCCGTCCCCGCGGCCCCTGCTCTCCTCGTCCCCGCCGGCGTGGGGTGAATCCTCGCCATCTACGGGCCCTGTGTCGGGCTCCACGATCAGCTGATGCCTCGGATGTGCCGATCTCTGCCAGGTTCGGCCTAGTCAATGCCAGATCACTGGCAAACAAAACTTTTATCCTGAAGGATTTCTTCATGTCCCGTGGATTGGATTTTCTCTGTGTGACGGAGACATGGCTGAGTACCGGTGAGTCCAGTCCTCTTATTGAACTCTGCCCGCCGGATTGCTGCTATTTTAATTTCCCGCGGTCGTCTGGTCGAAAAGGAGGTGGAATAGCAGTTATTTTTAAAAGCGACTTTAAATGCCGGCAGATCAGCCTGCATTTCTCATTCACAAGTTTCGAAATGTGCTTGTTTGAACTGGGCTGCTCTCATGTTGTCCTGTGCGCCGTCATCTATCGACCACCCAAGTACAATAAGGATTTTATAAGTGACTTTTCTGAATTTCTGGCCGAAATTCTGCCGAAATACGACCGTGTCCTTATTGTTGGTGATTTTAATATCCACACTTGTTGCCCTGAAGAGCCGGTCTCCAGGAGCTTTTTAAATCTCATTGACTCTTTTAACTTCGTGCAGTCTGTGTCCGGTTCTACACATAATCTCGGGCACACACTAGACTTGGTGCTCTCGCATGGTCTGTGTGTGTCTAACCTTGTCATTTGTGACGCTGTTCTCTCGGATCATATGCCGATTTTATTTGACATCCCCACTCAGTGTCCGGTTAAATTGTGCGCTCCACCTAAACCGCGTCGCATGTTTAACTCCTCCTCGCCTGCTCTGTTCTCATCTACCTTCGTTGGTCTCTGCGAGGATGACTCTGCAGCCCCTGTGTGTGTGGATACTGAGGAACTGGTACTGAGATTTCACTCCACCTGTATACAAACACTGGACACGATCGCTCCTCTGAAGACCCGGCGCACCAAACCTACACCCGAGCCCTGGTTGAACGACGTCACTCGTGCAGCCAGGCGTGAGTGCAGGAGGGCGGAGCGCAGGTGGAAAAAGGACAGTCTGCACGTGTCTCTTGGCATCCTTAAAGATAGTCTGAGGAATTATCAGAGGATTGTGAAAGCTGAGAAGAATAAATATTTCTCTGAATTGATTGCTTTTAACTGTAACAACCCCAGAGCTCTGTTCAAAACCATAAACACTGTCCTTGAGGCTCCCAAGTCTCTTGGTTTTGATGCCTCCACTGAAATCTGTGAAAAATTCCTCCACTTCTTCACTGATAAAATTATGTCAACCAGAGCCTGTATCTCTCAGCCATCGTATGACCCTTCAGCCCCTCTGCACCCCTCATCTGTCTTCTCTAAATTTGAGTCTGTGTCCCTCTCTATTTTAAAGGACATAGTCGGCCATATGAAGCCTTCTGGCTCCCCTGCTGATGCCATCCCACCTCGCTTGTTTAAAGAGGTTCTTGCTACTATTGGACCAAGTGTCCTTAATATTGTAAATTGTAGCCTCTCATCCGGTACAGTACCTACGGATTTTAAACATGCTGTGGTACGACCTCTACTCAAAAAAACTGGCCTTGACCCATCCCTCTGTGCCAATTTCAGGCCCATCTCAAATCTTCCATATCTTTCCAAGATTCTAGAGAAGGTTGTCTACAACCAGTTGTTACCATTCTTGGAAGACAATGGTATCACAGAGTTGTTCCAGTCCGGTTTTAAAGCTCTCCACAGCACAGAGTCAGCACTTTTAAAGGTTTCAAACGACATTCTACTGACAACAGACTCTGGAAAGTTTGTTGTCCTTGTGCTCCTAGATCTGTCTGCTGCATTTGACACTGTTGACCACAGCATTTTAATCTCTCGCCTGGAGCACTGTGTGGGCATTAAGAGTGTCGCCCTGGACTGGTTCCGGTCTTATTTAACGGACAGAAGTTTCTGTGTTCAAATTGAAAACTCTGCATCCTCAACAGCTCCTCTTCCACATGGGGTCCCTCAGGGCTCAATCCTCGGCCCTCTTTTATTTGCCTTTTATTTACTCCCCCTTGGTTCTGTTTTTAGGAAACACGGCATCTCCTTTCATTTTTATGCTGATGATTGTCAGATCTATCTTCCACTGGCACAGAACAACTCCAACTCAGTCCAACAACTCACTGACTGCCTTAAGGACATTAAAGCCTGGCTTTCTTTTAACTTCCTCAGTCTAAATGAGAACAAGACTGAAGTAATGTTGTTTGGACCAAGTGGCGGCCACCCCCCCAACATCGACCTAGGCTCCCTCTCACCCTACCTAAAAGAGGTCATCACTAATCTGGGAGTTAAATTTGACCCTGATTTTAAATTTGAGAAGCAGATCAGCGGGGTGGTACAAAAAGTTTTTATCAGCTACGTCAAATAGCGAAGGTGAAGCCCATTTTATCAAGACCTGACCTGGAAAAATTAATCCATGCTTTTATAACTACCCGTCTTGATTACTGCAACTCCTTGTACGTAGGGATTAGCCAGGCTTCCCTTGCCCGCCTGCAGCTTGTGCAGAACTCTGCTGCACGTCTCCTGACACAGACCCGCAGGCGTGAGCACATCACCCCCATCCTGGCGTCCTTACACTGGCTCCCTGTACAGTACAGAATTCATTTTAAGCTTTTAGTATTTGTTTTTAAGGGCCTGAACAACCTTGCTCCACCCTATATTTCGGAGATGCTCCAGC
>OY660884.1:180000-187500 GCA_962446985.1 Xyrichtys novacula | reverse complement strand
GTTAAAGCCCGCCTTGATTCCTGACTCTCACTTTAAGTTTAGAGCTCTGATTAAGACTCTAAGATAAGATAATGATAATCTGATTGGAATCCGATTTTCTCTACCATGTAACCAGCGTAGTCGGAGTATGATCGGATACAGGCCACGCCCCCTTTAACCCCGTAACAAACCCCCAGAGTAGAGGAGTAGCGTTGGTCTCCTCTTTAGAAAAAGTAGCGCGTCCATCATGTCGGACAAAAACAACGCTGTACGATGCTCCATCTTCTTGTTTCTCCAAAATGCCCAGCAGCAGTTGGAGACACTTCTGACGTCTGACACCGACCTGCTGTTGTTGTTGACGGTTGGATGGGGTCAGAAACAGCGCCGCTGAAAAGACCCATATCGCCCCCTAGTGTTGGGGAGGAGAGAAGTCTGATTCAGAGAAGAAGATGATGATGATCTTCGTCCGATTAAACTGAGACTGTAAATGACCTGAGTGAGACGTGACGAAAGGATCCCTCAGATCAGTTTGAGTCCTGGGGGGTCCGACCCGGCCTGCAAAGACCCTTTAAAGTCTGTGTAGGTTCAGAGGGAGGGGTCAGCTGGGAGGTTAGTGTTCTTCATCTTCCTCCTCCTCCTCCTCCGTTCTTCATCTTCTGTAGACAGATCTGCGTCCTCGCTGCTCTGTGAACGAACACACTGATGAAGTTGTTACTGGACGCTCAATGACAGGGTGAAGTCTGTGTGTGTTACCTGTGTGTGTTACCTGTGTGTGTTATCATGTTTCTCTGCATGTGAGGCTGTTGATTCGACAACACAACTGTACATGTGTGTGTTTGTGTGTGTGTGTTTGTGTGTGTTTGTGTGTGTGTGTGTGTGTGTGTGTGTGTGTGTGTGTGTTTGTGTGTGAGATAATCTTTCATTAAATTCTTGAGTTTAATGGGATTATCTTTAGGAGACGAGCAGGACGATGTCCTTGACATCCATCCACCCGGTTCACCACGGGCGAGTGAGAGATAAAGACACATACACTCCTGCAGAGAGAGAGAGAGAGAGAGAGAGAGAGAGAGAGAGAGAGAGAGAGAGAGAGAGAGAGGAGAAAAACCTGAAGGCAGAAACTAGAAGAAGAAGGAGAAGGAGAAGAAGGAGAAGGAGAAGGAGAAGAAGGAGAAGAAGGAGCGGTGAGGGGAGGAGATCACAGTGCAGAGAAATGCTTGTGAAGTTGGAGAAGGAGAGAGGGGCGGGGCTGATGGAGAAGTGACGTTCATTCTAATCGTCTCATCCTCTGCAGCGAGAACACTGGAGGTCGGCGGCTGGCCTTCACCTCCACCTGCAGCTACACCTGTCATGGGGTCGGGTTCGTCAGAGGATCTCCGTCAGTCCTTTCTTCTTCCTGATGGACTCTGGAGACTCTAAATATTCTCTTCTTTTTAAAGTTCGGTCAAAATGAAGCATCTAAAAATACAACATGCTATTCTTAGACACTCTCCAGATCTACCAGATCTATCATCGCTGCAGTCAATTAAAGCTCCACTGAGGAGTTTTAGCTGATATGGACTCTGTTTGACCCGCCAAAGTAAACCAGACCATCAGCGACATGACGAAGGCTCATTTTTGTTTAGTGGAGCTTCTATGAAGAGGTCAGAGGATCGTAACCTGCTAAAAAAAACACAAGTATTCCCATCGAGTGATATGTTTGAGTGTTACAAGGCAGAAAAAGATATCACAAACGCCACAGGGGGGCGCCAAAATCAACACAAACATATCAAGGGTCCTCACAGGAGCTTTAAAATAGTATTAAAGGCAGTATTTGTTTCTGCTTCAGCTCAGTATCTGAATAAATACGCATCATAACCTCATGATCACCTGATCCTGATTAAAGTTCCAACTTCATCCAGCTGTCAGCCCTGACCACGACTTCAGACCTGTAATAATAATAAAAGTGGAGGTGACGATGTTTGACTGATTTTCAGTCTAAATGTTCACATCCTAAATTATTCTGGAGGATCGATTTGAGCTGAACAAAGATCTGAGTGATGAAGCAGAGCTGGAGCATCATGGAGACGGAGATATGATGAGGAGGAAATAGTCTGATGAGGTGATTAACTGCAGAGTCACAGACAGTATGAGCTTTGTCGCCCTCTAGTGGTCAATGAGAAACCTTCAGTTTAAAGGTGTTGTAGTCAGGATCTGAGTTAGTTCCAGTTTTTAGGAGAAATCTTGAATGTAAACTCGACCCCTCCAACCAGTTTTCCCCTCAGCTCCTCCCCTCCCTCTCTTAAGCCCCGCCCACAAACAGACGCTCCTGCTCGCTCGTATCGTTCCAATTAAATTCAGATATAATGCAGATCAATACTTCAGATCATTACAAATGGGGCCCAGTCAAGGTGAAAGTCAAAAGCATTGGTGCTACTGTAGATGCCAACAGACTACCAGCAAACACAATGTTTGCAGGACTTCTACAACGAGGATAAAGTGACATAGTCCAGGACCCGAGGGAGGACAGTTTAGCGATGGCGCTACAACACGCTACAGCAGGTCCGTTTGACAAGAAACACTTCTGTTACAGACACTTGTCTTACTTTGTTAAAGCGGTTTACCTGTCCAGCAGAAAGGTTACAGGGTCACCAAGATCCCCAAGCGTCCCCCATCGTTTATGTTGACCCGGCTTTTTAGCTCTTGTCCGGTCTACCTCCGTTTTAAGCGCCCGTTATTCCTCCAGAGTCTCCGGTATTTACTTTGTTTTCTTGCTTGTGTCGGCAGTCGTGGCCAAAGGAGGATTCAGACAATTTTCCGAACTTTCTGGTTGGTTTCTACTGTCCGATATTGTAGCACGCTAACTTTGTTTGGGCTCCTGAACGACACGGGGGAGCAGCGTCTGCCTCACAACCAATCAGGTTAGAGGGGGTGGAGAACGGCTTTGTTTACAGTCAGAAAGAGCGGACCGCTCAGAAATGTTCAAATGTTGACGACACAGACAGAAGAGAACACAGAGATATCGATATATTACCAAATAATCAATAACTAATAACTATTGACTGATATTAAAGATGTTTTGTATAAAAACCACAAAATAAAAAGATGTTTCTTTAACGGATTCCTGACTACGACACCTTTACTGTCATCTGACTGACATTCAGGCTGAGGGAGAGAAAAACAAAAATCAGTGTTTTCAGTGACTTCAAGTTTAAAGTTGGTTTTAAGGATGTTTGTCCATCTTCTGTTGACCGTTTTTCATCGTTTTTCATCATTTTTCACCCTTTCATTTGAAGACAAAGTTTCTGGCTCAAAGTGTTTTCTTTTCCTTTTTTGAAGAATAAATTATTTTTTTAACACTCAAACTGATAATCGAACGTGTCACAGATGCAAGCGAACCTAAACCCCAGCACAGACAGACATATTTCTCTACAGACCGAGCTCCTCTGTCAGAATCGGGACTTAAGCTTCTTTCACACCGGGACAGTTTTTATCGTGCGATTATTTCAGACGTCAATATTTTTTTTCAAACCCGTATCCTGTCAATACAAGCGTCACATCAGCGACGTTTTCCCGTCCTGCGATATTTCAGCACTTATTTTTTCGGATCATGGTCGATTTTTCTAAAGTTTCTCAGACTGTGTGTCCACTTCTGACCAATCAGATTTTGTGTTGTTGTGACGTCAGATTCACCGGTATATCCAACATGGCCGACCGGCTGATTGTTTCCGTGTCGGAGAACAGAGTGATTTTTGATCAAAGACACAAACATTACAAAGAGAACGACCTGAAGGACGACTTGTGGAGAGTCATAGTGTCGGATTTCTCCGATGACGATGGTTTGTGAGCTTTAACAGTTTGATAAACGTCTTTGTTTGAACTTTCATCTGTGCTAACGTAACTTTAGCTCGTAAGCTAACCTGTTCAGATACAACAGACCATCTGTATTTTCACTGTAAACTCAGTCACAGCTCCATCAGGTCTCTGTTGTTACCTTCCCCCCAGAAATGTGTGTATAGTCAGGCGCGTCAAAATTCGCCTCTGAATATTTCGTTGTGTCGTGTCGTATATTTGTGTCATGCCGGTGTGTACGGACCTTTAGGGTTAGGCATATTTTAAATATTTCTTAAAATATTAGAAATATTAAATATCAGTGAGGACAGAAAGAGTCATCTGTTATCATTATTTCTCTGTGTCTGGACTAACAACACTCCTGGGGCCCAGGCTTTTTTGGACTGGGGCCACCCCAGTATAAATAACCTGGACACGCCCCTGCTGTCTCCATGTAAAGAGTCTAGATTTATTTCAGAAACACCAGGTAAACAGTCATGAAGTTCTCACAAATATCAGTAGAGGAACTGAGGAGCTTGAACGCATCATTCGTCGTATTTCCGACTTCCGCACAGGAGGAGCTGTAGTTTACGGGGAACCCCTGAACGCAGCACAGCATTACAGACACTCCAGCGGCTCCACAACAGACAGGGTAAGAACTGACACCGACTTTAACTGACGATTTACACCCAAATAAACCGAGAGAACCGACAATAAGAGTTTAAATCCGGTCATAATAACTCGGACTGTTAGCCTACAGTTAGCTCACTCTGCTTCACTTTCCTTCAGTTTACTCCGAAAATCTGATTTTCTTCACCGGCCTCATTTCACAAACACAAACACGACTCAGTTTAGACCCCAAACTTCTCTCTTTGGGGATAAACTCGTGTCTTTTCTCGGTTTTTCTCGGTTGTGGGTGGGTGGGAGTCTGACAGCGGATGTAACTTCAGCAGCTAACCGGCTAACAGCAAAACGAGCGAAACTTTTCAGCCCAAAAAACGGATAAAAGTTTCTGTTTTATCAGCTGATACTGACTAAAGACACTGTCGATATGAAGAAAATGAAGTTTATGACAGATTAACCCTCCAGAAAGACTGACAGGAGATTAATAGAAGTTATTTTTCTCAGGTTTGTATGCGGAAGTGAATGAAAAGTAAGAAAAGCACAGCTAACGTCAACGTGTGTTTAAAACCTTTTTTTAAAGAATTACGGTAATTTTTACAGTTTAATTAAGATAAATTAAACTGTTTATGTTCCACTAACTAAAGATGGACTTTGTTAAAACATTATTATTTGGGCAAAGAGCAAATAAACCGTCGTTTCAGTGTGATGGGACATGTATTTAACAAAATAAACCATTAAAACCGGAAATACCTTTTTAAAATAAGTCTGAATTTGCATAAAGAAGTTGCATTAATGATGGTCAGGACACACACATCACTGTCTCTTCGTTATGTAATGACCTGCTGCTGGTTCCAGCTTCATAAATATCAACTTTCACAGATTTTTCCTCTTTAGTATTGAGTTTTTATCTCCTGGTTTGACCAGAGAAACGACTAAAAGTCACTTTGGAAAGAGGAAGGAGGACTTTAAGAAGGATTTTCTGTGGGTTTGTCTGAGGCTGCCTGACTCACACAGAAATGTACCCAGAGGACATTAATAGTGTGTTTGCTGTCTAAACTAAACTAAACTAAACTAAAGTACAGAAGTTCTGTGATCACAGGTAAAAACAGAGCTAACACAGATGTTTTCATGATGAGCCGTGAGCTCTGACGGAGGACATGTGATCATGAGAACAAATCAGAGTTTGTCCAACAGGTGATTTCCTCCGTCCAATTAAAACAAAAACACTCGTCTCTGACTCAGCAGTCAAGTATTCTGGTACGTCAGCTCCAAATATCTGGGACACAACAGAGAAGAACCTCGGCTACTGACACCAGAGAGCGCCGTATTATCGGTGAACGACGATCACCAAAGAGCTGATACTGGGGTGGGTGGGGTTATGGCTAAGACTCCAAACACTCTCGCCCTCACATACTGACTTCTCGGTGTGATTTATGTCTGTATTTAACTCACGCTCTGTGTTCCTGGGTGTATTTCTTCTTCAGCCGTGGTCCACCGGTGACCTGCAGCCTCTCAGCCCACCCCCTCACATGATCGCCCACCCCTGCTCTACGGGAGAAGTCGGGGAACTTTTCCGAACATTTTCGAAGTGAAACCGAATCTTATTCTCCGCATTTTATTCCTGAGTTTTGGCCGATTACCGATTCGTCTCAAACGGGCTAAAATTGGCCGATTTAATCGACTCGCCGATAAATCGGTCGGGCCCTAATGACAACGATATCTAAAATTGATTTCCCTCAACATCAATATAAAACATGATCAATATGGTCGACTATACGAACAGCCAATGAAAAGGGGCGTGTCTCCGGGTCTGAACCAATCATGTTCTGAATTAGAACCAAGTATCAACCAACTGCAGCGTCGTAGCAGACAGCAGCTCCACCCAACCATAGCACTTTAACAGGTGAAGCCGACAGCACTGTTGGTGAGAAACAAAAAAAATGAGTGCTACCCCCGACAGAAATGACCATGAAGGCTCAACAGATGACCACATCAATGTCAACCACAACACTGGCGTTAGGAAAACGTCGGTGGTGTGGAGGTATTTTGGTTTTTGGAGGTCGGACATGAAGCAGAGTAATGTGGACTGTAAATTATGTCGAGTACATGTTCTCACAAAGTCGGGGAATACCTCAAATCTTTTTCACCACCTGAAGCAGCGGCACGCCGCAGAGCACGCGCAATGCAAAAGGTTACAAACCCCGAGAGGAGCGAGGAGCCCATGGCGCCTGAAACAGACGACCATTCAGTCGGCTTTCTCTAGAGCAACACCTTAATATACATATATATACATATATATATATATATATATATATATATATATATATATATATATATATATATATATATATATATATATATATATATATATATATATATATATATATATATATATATATATATATATATTATATATATATATATCGATATGGACTGATATGAAACAGAAATGATAAACTTTTCCCCGTATCGCCCGGCCCTGTCTGACGGTGAAATCAGAGCAGGTATCTGCAGGTAAACGGGTGAAGCGTCTAAAATCTGGCTCCTGTTTGCAGGTCGGCGTGTTTTTCCCACACTTGAATTAAGTGAATTAGGTGGAGCAGCAGCGTCCCTGAAGACGAGCGTTTGTCCGTCCCCCTGACTCATCAGCTGATTCTGCCTCTGTCAGACATCTCCACACAAAGAGTCAGTGATGGAGCGACGGCCCCGCCGCCTCGTTTACCATTGTCCCCCTTAATGAAGCGGCAGCCCGGGTATGTGAGCTGCTCGGCGTCTGGGAGGTCACAGGATCTCCACCCAGTGTGTAGTAAACACGGCGTCTCACGGCGACAGGATCCTGAAAAGAACGAGACGAGCAGAAAAAAGGCTGGACTCTGTTCTTCCACTTTAGTTCTCCTCAGAGCAGCTCGAGGTTTCGGATGTAGAAAGATCTGAAAACTCTGAAGAAGAAGAGGAAGTGTCATAATAATGTCATGATTGGTAAAAGAATCAGTCAATTCATCGATCCGTCTCTAAAATCTGACGTCTGAATCTGGGAAATTTTAATCTTCTGTTGTATTTTTGTGCTCCAGTGTATCAGGACGACACCGC
>OY660884.1:155000-172500 GCA_962446985.1 Xyrichtys novacula | reverse complement strand
AGGCGGGCAGTAATATCGCTGCTACCCAAGAAGGGGGACCTCACCCTACTTAAAAACTGGAGACCAGTGGCCCTGTTATGTAGCGACTATAAAGTACTGTCAAAGGTTTTAGCTAATAGACTGAAGGTTTTTATGGATGTTTTTATTGGTACTGATCAGTCCTACTGTGTCCCTGACAGATCCATCCTGGACAATCTGTTTTTAATGAGAGACATTTTTGATGTGTGCAGACTCTATAATTTAAAGACTGGTGTACTCTCAATTGACCAGGAGAAGGCCTTCGATCGTGTTGATCACTCCTTTTTATTTTCCACACTGCAGGCCTTTGGTGTTGGGGAGCACTTCTTGTCCTGGGTGAAGCTGTTGTACACGGGTGCATGTTGTGTGGTTAAAGTGGGGGGTGGACTAAGCAGTCCTGTACCAGTGAGCAGAGGCATCAGGCAGGGCTGCCCCCTCTCTGGTCAGCTGTACAGTGTGGCCATTGAGCCCCTTCTTTGTCTGCTCAGGAGGCGGTTAAGGGGATTGTGTCTGCCTGAACCGGCTCAGAGCCGGCCTTTGATTGTGTCAGCATATGCTGATGATGTAAATGTTTTTGTTCAGGGCCAGGAAGATGTTAAAGAACTTAAGCATTGCCTGGATCTGTATGAGAGGGCTGCATCAGCCAAAGTAAACTGGGAGAAGAGCGAGGCAGTTTTAGTCGGCCACTGGAGTGCAGGAAGCACCCCTAGTCTTCCTGGTGGCCTTAGGTGGGGTAGCAGAGGGCTCAAGGTCTTGGGAGTGTATTTGGGTAGGGAGGAAACCACTGCTAAAAACTGGGAGGGAGTGCTGGAGAAGGTGAAAGCCAAGTTATCTAAATGGAAATGGTTGCTACCT
This sequence comes from Xyrichtys novacula, assembly GCA_962446985.1. Taxonomy (NCBI): domain Eukaryota; kingdom Metazoa; phylum Chordata; class Actinopteri; order Labriformes; family Labridae; genus Xyrichtys; species Xyrichtys novacula. Next base: position 171,627 of record OY660884.1, on the reverse strand, counting down.
CAGATGTCTTACAGGGGAAGAGCTCTGATCGTCAATAACCTGGTGGCCTCGTCTCTGTGGCACAGGCTCCAAGTTCTGGACCCTCCACCAAGCCTCGTGGGACAGCTGCAGCGACTCCTGGTGGACTTTTTCTGGTCGGGTCACCATTGGCTTTGAGCGTCAGTCCTATACCTTCCTGTGGCAGAGGGGGGGCAGGGCCTGATAGACATCGCCTCCAGGACCGCTGCCTTCAGGCTTCAGGCAGCTCAACGTTTCCTGTACGGACCTTCTCACTGCTGGTTGGATGTAGCTCGGCTGCTGCTCCGGAAGGCTGGGCGGCTTCGCCTCGACAAACAGCTGTTTCTCCTGAAGCCCCCTGCTCTCACCTTCACTGATATTACACCTTTCTACAACTCTGTGTTTGTTGCGTGGAGGACTCTGGTTGCCACTCGACCATCTGACCCCAAGCCTGGGATGTGGCTGTTTGAGGAGCCACTTTTTGACCATGACCTTCTCGTTACCACCACGGTTTTATCTAACACCTTAAAAAGTGTCCTCACTCAAGCTGGAGTAGTTAAGCTTGGACATCTCACACGAACACCTGTAGAGAGTCTGGCTGACATGACCGGAGTAAGATCAACAAGAGTGCTGCTGAACCTGGTGAAGGAGGTGTGGCAGTCTCTGTCGGGGCCCCTCCGGACTTTTGCTCAGGGACGGGGTTTGGCTGAACGTTGGAGAGAGGGCCAAGACTACATCTTCCCCACCCTGAGTGTGAGTCCTGCAGTGGGAGAATGGAGGGAGGAGAGTGGACTGTTGCTGACGTTACAGAGACCAGTACTGGGAGCCTTCAGCTCCTGCACAGGGAAGCAGCTGTACCTCAGCTGTGTCAAAGTACTCAACCTGCGCTCCCTCACGGGAGTCAGAGAGTCGAGGTGGACAGAGGTTTTTGGCTCAGACGTTTCCCCTAATGGCAGCTGGAGGGTCCTGTATAAGCGTCCTGTTGAGAAACGCACAGCGGATCTCCAATGGAGGATTATTCACGGAACGATAGCCACAAACAGGTACAGAGCTCACCTTGATCCGGCCAATGGGGAGGGATGTCCATTCTGCTCCCAGTCAGAGACCGTAGAGCACCTGGTGCTGTCCTGTCCCAGACTGGCAGCTCTTTTTAAAGTGGTGCAGGAGTGGGTGGGGGGTTTGGGGGAGGTTTTCTCGTTCCCACTCTTTGTTTTTGGACCCAAATACACTGCCAAGAAAAATAAATCAGTGGTATTGATCAACTTTGTTTTTGCGAGTGCTAAATTAGCCATCTGGAAGACTCGCAAAAACAAGGTTCTTGGGGTGGACTGGACTGACCCGGTCTGTTGCCTCAAAGGCTTGGTGGCGGCACGTCTCAGGGTTGAGCACACCTTTTATAAACTGACGGAAAATTTGGATGGTTTCAGGGATGTGTGGGCTATCGGACAAGTCCTGTGCACACTGGAGGAAAATGGCTCCTTAGTGCTGAATTTCTAAAGGACTGATTTTTAGTGTGTGTGCTTGTGTGTGTGTGCGTGCGTGCGTGTGTGTGTGCGTGCGCGTGTGTGTGTATGTGTGTGTGTGTGTGCGTGTGTTACTATTTATTTAAACCAACAGTACTAATCTGGTTTTAAGATTTTGTCAGAATGGTTCAAAAATAAAGTTTGTTAAAAGTCAAAAGTCTCTCTCTCTCTCTCTCTCTCTGTCTCTCTCTCTCTCTCTCTCTCTCTCTGTCTGTCTCTCTCTCTCTCTCTCTCTCTCTCTCTCTCTCTCAGGTTTTCGATAACTACGCGGTGACGGTGATGATCGGTGGAGATCCGTACACTCTGGGACTCTTCGACACGGCAGGTAAAAGAATCTTAATCTGGTCGTTTTTCTTTCTGTTCTTCAGTTTGAGACGATATCTGACCACATCCTGAACGGCTCTGATCCGGAACGGCGGTGACGATTTTTGCCATCTGCTATTTCCTATCAGATCCGTTTGTGAGGCGAATTTCGTGATGGATTACAGACAGAGAGAATCGTGAGAACTCACAAGAACCCGCAGATTCACGTTCAATCTCACGATAACGAGTCGTCTCTCTAAAGACAGACACATAGACATATAAGCAGTAGATTGTGTCCTTCCAGAGGAGGAAATCTACTTCTAGACTTCTAGAATCAGCATCTCCTCATCCATGGTGTCATCGGGGTGAAATGACGTCTAAAAACCTTTCACTTGTTCGTCTCCGCCCGTTTGCATGGTGTGAAATACGATCCTCCTGAAACACGGAGTGTTTTATTTTGAAAAGAAGCCGGATGTTTTATTTTGTGTCTGTGCCCGACTTCCTTTCCAGCACGGGTTAATCTGTGCTGAATTTATCCGCCATGCTCCGGCGTCCAGAAAAAATAGAACTCTTGTGATCAGCTGAGGAGTCCGGCGATCCGCAGAGGAACGGAAAGAAGTCGGTGTAAATTGACACGTTAACTTGAATGGTTACGATCAGCTACGATCGGAGGATACGACCTTTTAGGAGACGATCAGGATGAAGGTGGAGGTCGGGGGTAACAGCTAATCTTGTGTCTCCCCCTGCAGGTCAGGAGGACTACGACAGGCTGCGGCCTCTCAGTTACCCTCAGACCGACGTCTTCCTGGTGTGTTTCTCGGTGGTTTCTCCGTCTTCCTTTGAGAACGTCAAAGAAAAGGTGAGCTCGGTCCTTTTGTTGGTCTGCGAACACCTTCAGAGGTTCTTGAAGTCCAGCTGAGAGGTTCTAGCAAGAATTAGAGACGGTATCAGACACCTCTCACCCCTGTTTCACCTCTGCTCCTCACAGTGGGTTCCAGAGATCTCACATCACTGCCCGAAGACGCCTTTCCTGCTGGTCGGGACTCAGGTGGATCTGAGGGACGACAGCAACACTCTGGAGAAACTGGCCAAGAACAAGCAGCGACCCTTGACCTGTGAGATGGGAGACAAACTGGCCCGGGACCTGAAGGCCTGCAAATACGTGGAGTGTTCGGCTCTAACACAGGTGAGCAGAGAGTGAGGAAACATCTGGGTCCTCAGAGACCTGAACTCTAACCCCTGATCCGTCTGTGTCCCTCAGAAAGGACTGAAGAACGTGTTCGACGAGGCCATCCTGGCTGCTCTGGAGCCTCCAGAGACCAAACCCAAGACCCGCTGCGTGCTGCTATAGACGCCCGAGAGAGAGAGGAGGAGCAGGAGGAGCAGGAGGAGCAGGAGGAGGAGGAACCAGGAGGGGATCAGAGGGAGGAGGGCAGGGTGGTGGGTGGAGATGGAGTTTTTAAACAGTGACTTCATGTGGGCGTGGTCAATAAGAAGAGGGGGCGGGGTCAATGAAAGGAAGGGGCGGGGCCAATTTAAGGAGGAAGGGAGGGGTCCATTTAAGGAGGAGGCGGGGTCAATTTTGGGAGGAGGAGGGGTCAATGAAAAGAGGAGGCGGGGTCAATGAAAGGAGGAGGCGGGGTCAGTGAAAGGAGGAGGCGGGGTCAATGAAAGGAGGAGGCGGGTTTGAATCTCAAGCCTGAATGTTCCAAACAGAAAATGTGGTCAGGATTACAGCTGGACCAGGACCCTAAAGATCCAGGTCTTGGACCTGGACCTCTTTACCGCCAAAGAACAATTTAATAAAGTCAAACTGTCGCTGTTTGTGAAAACGGAACGACTGTTTCCTGGCGTTTGTATGTTTGCCGTCAGCTAAACAACTTTTGAACTCCAAACACACAAACCTGTCGGTAAAAACTCCTGAAAACAAAATGAAGTTTCTGTTAAAAACTCTTCGTCTTCGTTCACACGGCGGGTTCTGAAGCAAAGTTCAGATTTTTAGTTAACTCCGATCTTTTTGTGCGGTCGTTCACGTTACAACAACGAATACGTGTGTGAAGTGACCCTCATGAACACAAAACACAAATATCTCTCCGCTCCTGTTTGTGTCGAACAACGGTGACGTTTGTCTCATATTGATGACGTAAAGGTCGGATGAACTCGACCTGAGCGTCACACTGCAGTCACATCAGATACATATCTGATTTATATCCACATACAGAAGAGGGTCGGATCAGAACCAATCAGAACTGACCTGTTCACACTTAGATGGAAAAATCAGATAAGAGTCACAGATGGTTAAAACATCAGAATGACCTTCAGAATGACCTTCAGACCAACTTCAGGTCTTTAAAGTCGTTTAATCAGGAAGTGAAAATGATCCAAAAATCTGATTTTTCTGTGAAGAAGTGAAGAGAAAGTTTGTCCTCCTGAACGTTGAACACGTGTGTGTCTGTGTGTGTGTGTGTGTGTGTGTGTGTGTGTGTGTGTGTGTGTCTGTGTGTGTGTGTCTGTGTGTGTGTGTGTGTGTGTGTGTGTGTGTGTGTCTCTCTTTATCACTATGACTCGTTTCCTCCTTCCTCGCTCCCTTCAAACCCGCTCACATCCTCCGTTTTCACCGTCACTCCTCCTCCTCAGTTTTTACTCCAGCTGACCTCAGATGACCTCTCCACACATGTGACCAAAGACTGTATCTAGAACAGACGCCGTCTGCCTCCTCCTCTCTGTGAGAACAGCGCCCTCTGGTGATGGGCTGCAGTATAGGTCATAAACCCCGCCTCCTTATGGAGCTGTGGACAAACTTTATAAATGAATGACACAGAATATAAATGTTTCTCCCCCCTGGTTGTGATGTTGACATGTAGTTACTGTCAGACTGGTTTGTGCTCAAGTCCTCTTTTTTCTGTACAGCTCCATTTTTAAAAGTTATTAGGGGGTTCATGTTTGCTATGATTGACAGCTGATACAGCCAATGGGAGGACAGAGATTGAGTAGATCACCGGGGGATACGCTGTTTGAGCCGAGTGTCATCACAGAGACTCTCCCTCTGAATAAGAACAACGCTACTGAACAATGTTGGTTTCAGGAAGTGGAGAAAAATCGCAGAAATACCGAGAACTTTTCAGCTTCAAATCCGTTTACAGTCGGGAGGCGGAGCCAAGTTGTCCATACAGTCTATAGCTGGCACCTGTCAGTCAAATAAGCCCCGCCCTAATGATGTTAGAGTAGGCGTGATCACTATCCTCCCTGTTATCTGAACAAAAGGTTAAAACCAGGGCATTGAAACATGGGACCAAACAGGGACTCTCCGGATCTGGATCCAGACTCATCAGGCCCCGCCCCCTCATGGACCTCGTTAAAGTCCAGACCTTCTCAGTATAGAAGCTGTGTACAGTGATGAGCTCAGATCAGACCCCGCCCTCGCTCCTCCTGGCCTGACTCGAGCCTTAAAGAGCTCATTAGTTTGACAGCGCCTCCTGGAGGCCTTAAAGAGTAACTACGCTCAGTTTAAAGGTTCTTCCGTGTTTTATTTGGTCCTCAAACTCGACGGTCTGGTCTGACTTAATTCAGTCTTTAAACTGAGGAGTCGTCTTTGCTTCGCTGGATGATTGAAGAGTATTAAATAAATATGTTTTCTTTGTTTTCGGGAAACAACATTTGAGCTTTTTTGGTTTTGAAACTTGAGTTTTTTCCTTTTTAGATCTTTTTACTTGTACTTGACGGTCGAGTGCCAACAGTGTGACGGGGAGTCATCGGTAAAGATGAGCAGGTCGCTGCAGGAATAATGTAAAAAAAAAAGATGGATGTTGGAGCTGAAGGGTGTTTGGAAAAATAAAAACTTGAACTTTGTTCACATTCTCATATCTGATCTTCTGTTTTCATACTAGTCAGCTGAAAATATGACCCTGAAGAAGTTCTTCCAGCTGTTTCTATAGTATCAGATTTCCTTAATAACAAACTCAAAGTTTGATAAAGAAAAACAAAAAAACATAAACAGAGATATCCAAAGTCCCCCCCAATAACAAAATAAAACTTTTTAAAGGCTCTTTATCTATTGTTCAGTTTTCTGTAAATTAGTGAATATTTAATTAGATATTAGGACCTCATTTACATATTCAAACAGAACATCTCACTAAACTTGTAATATAAAAAATATTTGTCTTAATGTTATAAACTCGGGAGTTTTCATGCTGATATCTGTTTGTTAAAATTTACCCTGTTTACCTGGGGGGGGGGTCTCTTCCTACCATCATGGACGCCATCTTGAAAATGGCGCCTTTCCAGTGGTCAAAGTTATGCTGCGTCCGAATTGCCAAGTAGTAGTCGAAGTAGTATCTAGCATGTCCGAATTGGCCACCGGAGCGAGTAGCATGCTACTTCAGATACTACTTCAGATGCTAGACACGCCCACATTGTAGGTTGGTCTCGGTGCATCCTACGGGCATGCTACTGACCCAAAATGCACCGCGGGCTTCTTCTTCGTCCTCTTAAAAGTTGTAGAAGGGCATGTGACGCTAGCGCCACCAGCTGCTCTGCCTATTTAAAAGTGTCACGAACGCCGGCTGGCCACAGCAGCGCGCACCATGTCGGAGCAGCAGCAGCAGGCGGGACCGCAGCAGTACAGATGTAAGTCTCATGTAACTTCACACACTGTCCTAAAAAATGTGCGGTTGTATCTCTTTGTCATGTCATGGTGTCATATTTCCCCAAGTAATCATTTTATGAGCAAATATGTGGCGACATCATAGAGGTAAAGCTCACTTATTCCATCATTAAACTGCACAGCTGCAGTAATCAGGCAGATCTGAACAAACGGTCACTGCGTGAGTAAATGAAGGCTAAAAGTCATGGAAGTGCAGGAATATAATACAGCAGCATCCATCACTTCCACAATTACCATTTAAAGAGTCTAAAACGGGCGCAGTACCTACTCTCTGCCTGCGGGGGTCGTCTTTCCCCACCGCTCGTCGAGTGTGCCCGAATTGGGCCAACGTGTTAAGTATGTAGGAGTAGTATGTAGTATGTAGTATGTAGCAGTAGTATGTAGGATGTAGTATGTAGTATGTAGGATGTAGGATGTAGTATGTACAGTAGTATGTAGTATGTAGTATGTACAGTAGTATGTAGGATGTAGTATGTACAGTAGTATGTAGTATGTAGGATGTAGGATGTAGGATGTGAGCGGGGAATTCGGACACAGCACCGGTCTGCGTTCAGACTGAAGGTCATTCTGATGTTTTAACCATCTGTGACTCATATCTGATGTTTTCATCTAAGTGTGAACAGGTCAGTTCTGATTGGTTCTGATCCGACCCTCTTCTGTATGTGGATATAAATCAGATATGTATCTGATGTGACTGCAGTGTGACGCTCAGGTCGAGTTCATCCGACCTTTACGTCATCGATATGAGACAAATGTCACCAGTGTTCGGAAACCAATTTGTGCTTGTTGTTGTTGTGATGTGAACGACCGCACAAAACGATCAGATTGAACAAAAAAATCCGAAGTGTGCATCAGAACCTTCCGTGTGAACGTCGAACCTTTTAGAAAACTTTTAGTTTGTTATGAAGGACGTCTGAGAAAACAGCTAAAAAAGTTTGTAGATGTTTTTTTTATAAATGTGTCCGCCTTGACCTTCATGAACTCCTGGTTTACTGTCGTTTAGACTTTAGAGTCCTTGAAAATAGATGTGGTGACATTTAGCTCGTCTTATCGAGGTTTATTAGAGATAACGAGGAGCCATGACATGAAAGAAACGACAAATATGAAGATCAAACTTTTATCATCATGCTCAGTTTCCAGACTACAGATGTGGACGCTGGAGGGTTAACGCAGTACCTGACAGCGAACACTAGGGGGAGTCGTCCCATTGGTTTTGAACAGGTCTCAGTGGAGACAGTATGCATGTAGATAACCCGGGTTCTCTTTGATTGGCAGCTCAAAATGGATCCTTCAGACCGACGTGGCGTGGAGGATCTTTTGTCTGAAAACCGCTCTGCTCCTCTGTTTTTCCCATCATGCCTCACTCTTCTATTACCGTGTTTTGAGGTGTTCAGGGTCGAGGCCTTAAAGGAGCTCAAAGGAAAGAGAGAGAACTTCACCTGAGATAGACATAGAAGATCTAGATCTAGTTAAACCTCAGACTTCTCCACCTCTGTACTCGAACCCTGGTCTGACCCTCCTGCAGGGCCGAGTCGACGCTCTTTATGAGGATCGAGCAGGAACCCGGAGACAGACTCTGGAAACATGTTTGATCTTTAACCTAGATCTGCTCTGAAACATAGATGTTCTCTCTGATCTCCGGGTTCGACTGTGTTCCTCTCAGGTTCGGATCGGTCTGATGTTTTTGTCTCTACTAAACTCTCAGAGTTGAAGGTTCTGGACTTGATCCTTCACAAACAGGTTGGGTGTCTGAGATCCTGGACCGGTCCCAGACCCGGTCCAGTCTCCTCTAGTGGAACTTCAGGCCTCTCAGCAGCGGCGGCCATCTTGTCTTGTTGCTGATTCAGCCTCTGACACTTTGACTGCTGTCTGTCCCAACACGCCCCGCTCTCCACGGCTCGTTCGGCTGGTGAATATTATTGGATGTCCATCTGACCTCATTATAAGTATGTTGCTATGGGCAACGAAGAAGGGGAGGGGCTGGAGGTGTGTGTGTGTGTGTGTGTGTTGGGGGGGGGGGGGGGCAGTTGCATCATGGGATAGAAACCTGACCTCTCTCTCTCTCTTTTATTTTTTTTCCTCGTCGCTCAGAGGACGCACACGTGCACTGATACACATGTGTTCACGTGCACACGCACACACACAGCCACGAGCGCGCGCACATTGAGCCTAAACAAAGATACACATGAGGAGAGGAAGACCAGGAGAAGGAACAACAATCCAACATTTGTTTACAGCTGAGAGGAGGAGGAGGAGGAGGAGGAGGAGGAAGAGGAGGAGGAAGAGGAGGAGCAGGAGGAGGAAGAGGAGGAGGAGGAGGAGGAAGGGGAGGAGCAGGAGGAGGAAGAGGAGGAGGAAGGGGAGGAAGAGGAGATGGGGGGGGGAAGGGGAGGAGCGTTTCTACGTCAGTGAGGAGAAAGTTCAAGACTGGGAACTAAAATCAACAAAACATGAACCATTCTGAGAGCTGATTGGACGATTTCAAGTCGAACCGACATTGACTCGGATTTAAAGGATCGATGTAGAAACACTTAAAGGGATATTCCGGCATAAAATTAATTTAGGTTACCGAATGTTGTCGACCGCTTCCTTCTCTAGTTATACCAACTTTAGTAACGACCGCAGGATAGAAATACAGAGAGCCACGCCCCCAACCAAAACGCCACTCTATAGCCACAAATAATGCTCAGAACAGCACCTAACTTCATCAACAGGACATATAGGGTCACAGTCATAGTACTAGACACCAAACATCTTTTTAACTTTGACTCATTTCTTTAGTAAAGAGACTAAACACAACTCACCTACTCTCTTCCAGCAGACGCTTGTTTGTAGAGAGACCTCAGGCCAGTCCATTACAGACTACAGCGGGGTGCCGCAGCTCAAGGAAGAACATTTATGATCATTTCAAGTAGCGTTTGGCGTGACATATGCAAATGGCCAAAATAGGCCGATGACTCTTTAACTGTGTGTCTGAGAATAAAGACCAAGTGCGCAAAATCAAAGATCTCGTTTAGATACACGTGCCTGTAAAATTTCCAGAAGTTCGGAAAAAGCCGACATTCATGGCGCTCTGTAGGGGGTGCTAGCGAGCCAGTGAGCTACATGCTACATACGATACGCTACTCACCATACGGTTCACCAGCTCAAGGAAGAACATTTATGATCATTTCTTCATGGAAATACAATCAGACCGAGACGCTAAGACAGAAGAACTACCGCGTCTGTAAAATGATCAGTATGACGGACTGACCTGAGGTCTTGCTGCTGGAAGAGAGTAGGTGAGTTGTGTTTAGTCTCTTTGTTAAAGAAATGAGTCAAAGTTAAAAAGATGTTTGGTGTCTGTGACCCTGTATGTCCTGTTGATGAAGTCAGGTGCTGTTCTGAGCAGTGCTTAATTTCCAAACCTACCTAGTATAACATTTACCTATCTGCGCGCGGTGTCGGTGCGAAAACAAAACCATCCCAATGCACATTGCGCTGTGACACATGACGACAGAAATCTCTTTTTCCCTGTTTTAACTCATTTCTGAGTAAAAGGCATAAAAAATAAAAGTCACTTCAGAGAGAAAAAAAACAGAAGAACAAAAATAAAAACACAGTTTATTTACTGACAGGGATCAAACAGGCGCCGGATCAGATCGAAGAGGTCCCAGAGCGCACTCCGGCTTAAATTAAGCACTGGTTCTGAGCATGATCTGTGGCTATAGAGCGGCGTTTTGGTTGGGGGCGTGGCTTCTTTGTTTGTTTGTTTTATTTTTTGTTTGTTTGATTGTTTGTTTGTCTGTCTGTCTGTCTGTTTGTTTGTCGGTGTCTGAGGATCATGATCGCCTCAGGTCTTCAAACCAGTAAACTGATCAGGTTTGGATCAATCAGATATGTATTGATTAGTGTTAAAGCAGTTTTACAGATCCGCCCTTTAGGTTTGTCAGAAAAAATCGACTTCCTGAATCTGGACTCACCTGGACCACCTGAGAGGACTGTGTCCGTGGACAGATAGATGACGGACGGAGGGACAGACTGATCTATTCATAGTTGGATTGACTGATTGATTGATTGATTGATTGTTTTCCTCCTTGTCTGGAGGGTTTGAGGGAGATTTTGGGTCTTTTTGTTTTGATGACGTTGAACTGAAAATCTTCATTCATCGATCATTTCTACACACTTCGTTGATTGATCATTGATTGATCACACACTGCTGTCTTGTATCCTCATAGACACACTCTTTAAATCCATTCAACGTGTGTGTGTGTGTGTGTGTGTGTGTGTGTCTGCAGGTTTACCTGGGCTGTTGTGTGTTCTTGTTTGTGTGTTTCTTTGTTGTCACACTTTGTGTTAGTTTGTCATATCTCTCTCTCTTTGTGTGTGTGTGTGTGTGTGTGTGTTTGTACAGGTCAGTTACACAACATCAGCTGACCTGTTTATTGTGTTTTTATTTCACTGATGCGTGTCTTCATTTGTTGTTTCTTCCTGTTTTCTTTTGTGTCTTTTGTGTATTTTGTGTGTTTTTGTCATATTGCGGGTCTTTGTTTGCGCCCCAGTGTGTGTGTGTGTGTGTGTGTGTGTGTGTGTGGTTTTGTGCGCTCTGTTCTTATTCATGTTTCCCATTATGTATATGGACTTCTGTATGTGTGTGTGTGTGTGTGTGTTTGAGTGTGTATCTGGTTGGTGGTTAGCCTGTAATTTTGTGTCTGTGTATATCCTGGTGTGTGTGTGTGTGTGTGTGTGTGTGTGTGTGTGTGTGTGTGCGTGAGGTGTGTATATGTGGGTTTGTGGAATGTTTGGGTAATTTTGTGTATCCTCGGTGTGTGTGTGTGTGTTCATATATACTATCAAACACACACACACACAGACACACACAATGCCTTCATCTCTGACATAACTGGTTACCATGCATACTGTGCGACTCTGACTATTATGGGGTGTTCTTTGTTTTGTCACGATGTGCCCTGGTATGGAATGGGAGGGGGAGGGGAACAGGGTGTGTGTGTGTGTGTGTGTGCGCGTGTGTGTGCGCACGCATGAGTGTGTGTGGGGGAGGTATGTGTGTTTTGGTCTGTGTGTGTGTGTGTGAGGGGGAAAGAAAGGGTGTGTGTGTGTGTGTGTGTGTTTGTGTGTGTGTGTGAGGCAAGCGGAGGATCGGGTGGGGGTTGGGTGTGCGTGTCTGTGCGGACGTGCGAGCATATAATGTGTGCATGAGAGGGAGTGAGCGAGTTCATGCATGTGTTTTGGAGAAGGTAAGGTAAAATGGCGGCGTCTGTGCGTGCGTTCAGGCCTCTCAGGTGGCGTCGAAAGTTTTGAAGACGTCTGTTTCTGGTCACATGATCACGTTTCATCCACCTGAGAAAGAGTCTCATATTTCAGGGTCGACTGTTTGTCTGGTCTCGGTCGATCTGCTGCTGTAACCACAGACTGACAAAGAATAGTGATCAGGGTTCTACGAAAAGGTCGTATCCTCCGATCGTAGATGATCGTAAAAATACACGTTAACGTGTCGATTTACACCGACTTCTTTCCGTTCTTCTGCGGATCAGAATCTAAATCTAACACTTTTTTGGACGCTAGGTAGAAAAGTCCAATTAGTCCATTTGAGATCCATCCAACGAAGAAAAGGAAATCATAGATGCTGCAGCCTCAGTTTTAAACAACATCTCAAGGTTTACCCCCGACCTCCACCTTCATCCTGATCGTCTCCTAAAAGGTCGTATCCTCCGATCGTAGATGATCGTAAACATTCACGTTAACGTGTCAATTTACACCGACTTCTTTCCGTTCCTCTGCGGATCGCCGGACTCCTCAGCTGATCACAAGAGTTCTGATGTGACTGCAGTGTGACGCTCAGGTCGAGTTCATCCGACCTTTACGTCATCAATATGAGACAAACGTCACCGTTGTTCGACACAAACAGGAGCGGAGAGATATTTGTGTTTTGTGTTCATGAGGGTCACTTCACACACGTATTCGTTGTTGTAACGTGAACGACCGCACAAAAAGATCGGAGTTAACTAAAAATCTGAACTTTGCTTCAGAACCCGCCGTGTGAACGAAGACGAAGAGTTTTTAACAGAAACTTCATTTTGTTTTCAGGAGTTTTTACCGACAGGTTTGTGTGTTTGGAGTTCAAAAGTTGTTTAGCTGACGGCAAACATACAAACGCCAGGAAACAGTCGTTCCGTTTTCACAAACAGCGACAGTTTGACTTTATTAAATTGTTCTTTGGCGGTAAAGAGGTCCAGGTCCAAGACCTGGATCTTTAGGGTCCTGGTCCAGCTGTAATCCTGACCACATTTTCTGTTTGGAACATTCAGGCTTGAGATTCAAACCCGCCTCCTCCTTTCATTGACCCCGCCTCCTCCTTTCACTGACCCCGCCTCCTCCTTTCATTGACCCCGCCTCCTCTTTTCATTGACCCCTCCTCCTCCCAAAATTGACCCCGCCTCCTCCTTAAATGGACCCCTCCCTTCCTCCTTAAATTGGCCCCGCCCCTTCCTTTCATTGACCCCGCCCCCTCTTCTTATTGACCACGCCCACATGAAGTCACTGTTTAAAAACTCCATCTCCACCCACCACCCCGCCCTCCTCCCTCTGATCCCCTCCTGGTTCCTCCTCCTCCTGCTCCTCCTGCTCCTCCTGCTCCTCCTCTCTCTCTCGGGCGTCTATAGCAGCACGCAGCGGGTCTTGGGTTTGGTCTCTGGAGGCTCCAGAGCAGCCAGGATGGCCTCGTCGAACACGTTCTTCAGTCCTTTCTGAGGGACACAGACGGATCAGGGGTTAGAGTTCAGGTCTCTGAGGACCCAGATGTTTCCTCACTCTCTGCTCACCTGTGTTAGAGCCGAACACTCCACGTATTTGCAGGCCTTCAGGTCCCGGGCCAGTTTGTCTCCCATCTCACAGGTCAAGGGTCGCTGCTTGTTCTTGGCCAGTTTCTCCAGAGTGTTGCTGTCGTCCCTCAGATCCACCTGAGTCCCGACCAGCAGGAAAGGCGTCTTCGGGCAGTGATGTGAGATCTCTGGGACCCACTGTGAGGAGCAGAGGTGAAACAGGGGTGAGAGGTGTCTGATACCGTCTCTAATTCTTGCTAGAACCTCTCAGCTGGACTTCAAGAACCTCTGAAGGTGTTCGCAGACCAACAAAAGGACCGAGCTCACCTTTTCTTTGACGTTCTCAAAGGAAGACGGAGAAACCACCGAGAAACACACCAGGAAGACGTCGGTCTGAGGGTAACTGAGAGGCCGCAGCCTGTCGTAGTCCTCCTGACCTGCAGGGGGAGACACAAGATTAGCTGTTACCCCCGACCTCCACCTTCATCCTGATCGTCTCCTAAAAGGTCGTATCCTCCGATCGTAGCTGATCGTAACCATTCAAGTTAACGTGTCAATTTACAGCGACTTCTTTCTGTTCCTTTGCGGATCGCCGGACTCCTCAGCTGATCACAAGAGTTCTATTTTTTCTGGACGCCGGAGCATGGCGGATAAATTCAGCACAGATTAACCCGTGCTGGAAAGGAAGTCGGGCACAGACACAAAATAAAACATCCGTCTTCTTTTCAAAATAAAACACTCCGTGTTTCAGGAGGATCGTATTTCACACCATGCAAACGGGCGGAGACGAACAAGTGAAAGGTTTTTAGACGTCATTTCACCCCGATGACACCATGGATGAGGAGATGCTGATTCTAGAAGTCTAGAAGTAGATTTCCTCCTCTGGAAGGACACAATCTACTGCTTATATGTCTATGTGTCTGTCTTTAGAGAGACAGCTCATGATCATAAATGTTCTTCCTTGAGCTGCGTCACCCCGCTGTAGTCTGTAATGGACTGGCCTGAGGTCTCACTACAAACAAGCGTCTGCTGGAAGAGAGTAGGTGAGTTGTGTTTAGTCTCTTTGCTAAAGAAATGAGTCAAAGTTAAAAAGATGTTTGGTGTCTAGTACTATGTCTGTGACCCTATATGTCCTGTTGATGAAGTTAGGTGCTGTTCTGAGCATTATTTGTGGCTATAGAGTGGCGTTTTGGTTGGGGGCGTGTCTCTCTGTATTTCTATCCTGCGGTCGTTACTAAAGTTGGTATAACTAGAGAAGGAAGCGGTCGACAACATTCATCTCTGGAGGCGGGGTCTAACTCGGTGTTACGGTGGGTTTGACCCTGACTTAGTTTTATGCCGGAATGTCCCTTTAAGGTAACGAGCCGTACTTCATTAGAGCTCTTCAGAATCTACTGACTTCACTCAGGACCAACCAGAGGAACCCGAGTCCACTCGGCCTGAAATAACTCCCAAACTTTGGACCCAACTCGCTGACATCACACATCGGGGGGGATGCAGCAGTGTCACCGCTCCACGCCAGGACCGTTTCCCATCAGCCACTGGGGCATTGATTCCTGCAGTGATCAGTATGTACAGCTCTGAACGTCCTTGCACCGTGACTTTGACATTTTGATGCATCTGCAAACACATGATTAAGTCACATCGACTTCTCCGCGAGGACACGAGCTGCTGCGTCTAAGACTGGGATTCATGATGGGGGGGGGGGGGGGGTCTGACTTTGACAGAGTTCTGGTTCTGGAGGAAGTCAGTAAATCTCATTTTTAGTGCTTCACAATAAGGATGAAATACAATCGAACACAGAGAAACACCGACGTCAGTTAAAAGCCTTTCTAAAAAGGTTTTAAGTTCTTATTTAAAACTTTCAGCAGACTCTACACTACTAACCCGGAAAGAGCGGTCGCTTCATGTTTTAAAACAGGTGTGAGGGACCGTCAAGAGTTTGAACGTGAGGGGAGGAGGGTCTCAGTAGCTCACTGATGTCCGAGGGATCTTGATCATGGAGGGATCTTGATCATGGAGGGATCTTGATCATGAAGGGATCTTGATCATGGAGGGATCTTGATCATGAAGGGATCTTGATCATGGAGGGATCTTGATGATGGAGGGATCTTGATCATGGAGGGATCTTGATCATGGAGGGATCTTGATGATGGAGGGATCTTGATCATGGAGGGATCTTGATCATGGAGGGCTCTAAAAGAACTGAAATCTTAAACTGACTTGGTCCCTTTTCTTGGATCCAGTTAAAAGCCTCACAGCTGCTTTTTGTCTCGTTTGAAGGTGATTTACGACCTTTTAGTTAAAACACATGAAAACAGCAGAACAGTCGTCACTGTGAGAAAAAACATCATCTGAAGAAAGGATGGAGAGGTCGTGGTCTCTGGACACGACACACAAATATTTATTTATAATATAAACCAGATTTTTATAAAGACTTTTATTTTTTCATTTTTTACCAAAACGACCGTCGTTCATCGGTCACCTGACCACAGAGACTGAGCTCCTGTTTTTACCGTCTATAGTAGTGCTGTAGCCAAGACCACAACAACCAAGACCAGAGAGGACCGAGACCAGAGAGGACAGACCAGAGTACAGAGACTGAGACCAGAGAGGACAGAGACCAGAGAGGACCGAGACCAGAGAGGACAGAGACCAGAGAGGACGGAGACCAGAGAGGACAGAGACCAGAGAGGACAGAGACCAGAGTACAGAGACAGAGACCAGAGAGGACCGAGACCAGAGAGGACAGAGACCGAGACCAGAGAGGACCGAGACCAGAGAGGACAGAGACCAGATAGGACAGAGACCAGAGAGGACGGAGACAAGAGTACAGAGACAGAGACCAGAGAGGACGGAGACCAGAGAGGACAGAGACCAGAGAGGACGGAGACAAGAGTACAGAGACAGAGACCAGAGAGGACCAAGACCAGAGAGGACAGAGACTGAGACCAGAGAGGACCGAGACCAGAGAGGACAGAGACCGAGACCAGAGAGGACGGAGACCAGAGAGGACAGAGACCAGAGAGGACGGAGACCAGAGAGGACAGAGACCAGAGTACAGAGACAGAGACCAGAGAGGACCGAGACCAGAGAGGACAGAGACCGAGACCAGAGAGGACCGAGACCAGAGAGGACCGAGACCAGAGAGGACAGAGACCAGAGAGGACAGAGACCGAGACCAGAGAGGACCGAGACCAGAGAGGACAGAGACCAGAGTACAGAGACAGAGACCAGAGAGGACAGAGACCAGAGAGGACGGAGACCAGAGAGGACGGAGACCAGAGTACAGAGACAGAGACCAGAGAGGACCGAGACCA
>OY660884.1:137500-150000 GCA_962446985.1 Xyrichtys novacula | reverse complement strand
TGGGATGTCCCCCCTTCATCCTACAACCCCCTCCTTCCTCCTCCTCCTCCTCCTCCCCAAATGCACACATGAACACTGTGTCCATAGTCAAAGGAAGGAGGGGGGAGGTGCGAACGCGGGGAGAGACAGACAGAAGTTGGTTTTTAAGTCGCTCTTTGTGTGCGGGACACGGCGAGGAGAGCCGCTCTCCGTGGCGGGACAAAGAAAAGACCAGAAGGAGAAAGAAAAACATCCAAATATGAGGAGGTGCTGAGTCAGAGCCGACAGGAGGAGACGAGGCCGGAGGCAGAGCGGCAGAGAGGCCCGACCCGGTCCAGAGAGTCGGCGCTGAAACAACACGCTGACATGAATCATGTGTTCACCTGGATTCATCAACACATGGAGCGAGAATCTGTCCTTCAATAAATAACACACAGAGGCATTATGGGAAATCAGCTGTTCGCTCTGTTCACTCCTTTAAAATCCAGTTTTCTCCTTTATATCAAACTAAACACCTTCAAGAGAACTCATAAAACTTTAGATCCAGAACACCTCAAACACCGAACCACATCCCTGTGCAGTCCACGAGTCTGTGTGTTGGTTTTTAGTTACTCTGAAGGTCCGCACACACCGGGAGCAAATATACGACACGAGGAGACTGATCCAACAGCAGACTGAGTGTTTTCAGTTCTGATCAGACTCTAGTGTTGAGATGTCTGTCTGTCATGATGGACTGATTTGGGTCAGAACCAGATAAACACATGAAACTATAATCCATAAACGTGAGGGAACAACAGAGACCTGATGGAGCTGTGACTGAGTTTACAGTGAAAATACAGATGGTCTGTTGTATCTGAACAGGTTAGCTTAGAGCTAAAGTTACTTAGCACAGATGAAAGTTCAAACAAAGACGTTTATCAAACTGTTAAAGCTCACAAACCATCGTCATCGGAGAAATCCGACACTATGACTCTCCACAAGTCGTCCTTCAGGTCGTTATCTTTGTAATGTTTGTGTCTTTATCAAAAATCACTCTGTTCTCCGACACGGAAACAATCAGCCGGTCGGCCATGTTGGATATACCGATGAATCTGACGTCGCAACAACACGCAATCTGATTGGTCAGAAGTGGACACAGTGAGCGAAACAGAAGGCGACGTTCAGACTGAAGGTCATTCTGATGTTTTAACCATCTGTGACTCATATCTGATTTTTTCATGTTCGTGTGAACAGGTCAGTTCTGATTGGTTCTGATCCGACCCTCTTCTGTATGTGGATATAAATCAGATATGTATCTGATGTGACTGCAGTGTGACGCTCAGGTCGAGTTCATCTGACCTTTACGTCATCAATATGAGACAAACGTCACCATTGTTCAACACAAACAGGAGCGGAGAGATATTTGTGTTTTTTGAGCGTGTGGGTTCACGTCTGTTCACATTAGGTGACACATTCGTTGTTGTTACGTGAACGACCGCACAAAAAGATCGGATTTAAGAAAAATCTGAATTTCTGTTTATATGCATATTTAACTCTGTTGCGTTGTTTATATATAGTGAACATACTTGTATTTTGTAAAACTGAACCTTTTATGTATCTCGTCTTTCTACTTTATTTGCTCGGAGTGACTGAAACAAACAGCGATTTTATGAAAGTATTTCTGATTCTGTTCTCTGGAATAATTGTCAGTTCTGCATATTTCATACAGTACGGAGCGGCAGAACCAGAGTGACAGATTCGGAGTCCTGTGTGGGTGTTGTTGTGTGTCCACAGACTTTTGGCCATCATGTGGACGTCAGCTGTTGAGTCTTCAGTGTAAAAACGTGGAGCAGGAGCCTCAGGAGAGCAGCTCCAGGTCCAGCAGCCAAACAATAACAGTGAAGAAGTCGTCTCACGGGCCCCAAATACAGAACCCCCCCGTTAGCCGACACGCTCTCTGTGGGTTTCCACGTCACTCTCGAACCTCTCTGCCGCTCTGAGCTCCAACTGTTCTGCGTTTCTCCCCACAGTCTGGATGTTCGACTGACAGTCAATGGTGGGAAAATACTGTCTAGGACCCAGACGTTTTTCCCACCATTGACTGCAGTTCATTTCCAAGCAGCCTGTGGAGCGAGCCCATATGTGTGTGTGTGTGTGTGTGTGTGTGTGTGTGTGTGTGTGTGTGTGTGTGTGTGTGTGTGTGTGCAGACAGCTTAACTCAGCTGTTGGCTTGGCTCTTGTACTTCTGGGCTCACTGTTCCTCGTTGTGAGGGGGGGGCTCGCTGCCGCAGACATGAAGGTTTTGACTCCGGTTTGACCTCTGCGACCTCTTCCCCGGAGCGCCGTGCGTGTCACCTGACTCTCTCACCTCACCTTCATCCTGCTGCGCAAACTTTTCTCACTTAGAGTTCACTCCACGTTTCTGTCCGGCCTGACCCACTGAGACGGTCGTGTTTTCTGGTGAGTCAGCCTCGAACCCGGGGGTCTGGGCGCTTCGTTCGGGGGTTACCCTCGGGTCACCGGGTGTCAGGCGCCCTTTGGACTCTGCGGGCCTCGCACATCCACGACCGGGGCGCTCTTGAACAGCCAGACTCCTGTACAGTACGGTGCCTGCGCATACATGCAAACATGCAAACATGCACACTCAAGTTAAGCAGTCATGTGACACACACAGTTGCCATGTGACGGCGTTTTCCTCCCCCCCGCTCCCCTCGCCCTCCCTCTTTTCTCCTATCTCGCTCTCTTTTTGGAGTTATGCTCATTGAGGGATGTCAGTGACTGCGCTCATGACTATTATGGGATGCCACGGGGGAGGGAGGGGGTGAGCGTCTCCATGGCAACCCCGGTTGCTAAGGGAGGGGGTGGAGGTGCATGGAGGAATGGGGAAGAGACTGTAGGAGAGGGAGGGGTGAGTTGACTATTATGGTCTGTACGTTGCAAGGTAACTATGCAGAGTGGGGGAGGGGTGACAGAGAAGTGTGTGTGTGTGTGTGGAGGGGGGGGGATATTATGGGATGCCTGCCCCCTGATCTCTTTGTGTGTGCGTGCGCGCGCGCGGGGTGTGTGTGTAGTGTGCGAGGGAGAGAAAGAGGAGACGGCGTCGTGCGCACACGCTGCACAAAAACACGGAAATCTATTGAAATTGTCCTTTTTCCGTGACCTGATCAGAAAAAGAAGCTTCCAAGTATTGATTGATTGATTGATAGGTAAAGTGAGCCCGGAGTTACAGTGAATTCAAGTTGTGAGTATCTCAGTTTTTATTGTTTGTGAAGAGTCAGGGTAAGATGGTGGGAGAGGACAGTGATGCCGGTCTTTCCGTCTGTCTGTTTGTTTGTTAGAGAGTGATTGATTTTTGGAGATTATTATTATTAATCTTTCTCAGCCTTTCAATCCGAAAGCCGGTCAAGCTGAGCTAGCTGCATGCTAATGCACGAACAAACGAGAGTGGCAAAGATGGCATAATGTCATCTGAGATGGAGCTGATCCGAGCAGAGAAATAAAGTTAAATTGTTTGTTTGTAGGAGAAACTCTGAGTGTCTGTACTCTTTTACCGGGAGCTCTAAATTCACTTCCGTTTTCTCTTTTTCTTCTTATTTCCCTCTCTGCTCCTCTCACGACCACGACTTGGACCGACTCAAGACCGGGTCATAACTCTGGATTACCCTGCAGAAAAAAACACATAAAAACTTCATTTAGTTAGCTAAACTGTTAGCTAACTAAATAGAAAAGTTTTTCGGCTGTTTGCTATGTCTGGAAGCGAGGACGACAGAGATGATTACGGAGCCCCCGATGACCGGTTAATGCACGGTAAGACAAGCCTCATTTGTTAGCCGAACATGCTAATGTTCACGCTGGTTCGTATGCTAGCATGAGCAGATGTTTTCTGACATTCATATCAATCATTAGCGAAGCTGCTAACTGCCGGTGTTGTGTCGAAGAATGCATCCCTGCCGAAGAATACATCCCCCGACGGAAGCGCGGTTTAAACTACATAACAAGGCGAAATAATCCGAGTTTTCCTCAACGTAGGATGGATTCAGAAGCGTGTGCCTTTAATTAATTCATTCAGGCTACTCAGATAAACCGAAGATATAGTTTTCTCTACCTTGACAGCTTACAGTATAGTTTATATACCCATGTACCCCTCTGTATGTGCATTTTTGAAACATAAAAACAGAATGAAAGTTTGCTGCGCCATTAAACATATTGTCATGATCAAATACTTGTGTTTTTGTAAAATATGAGATCATTTTTCTTCCACTTTAAGAAGCTAATGAGTGGATTGGATGCAGGGGGGAATTCTACGGCAGGGGTGCATTCTACAGCACAACACCTGGTAGCTCGCGTTAGCGGCTATGTCTGCAAACTAGTTTTTTCAAACAAATGCGCCGCTGCTAATCGTCGAAATAAACCTCTTTGTTTTACATCATCTTAAGTTAGAAGCGTTTTGGTTGATAGCGGCATCGTAGTGAAGTCACGCCGATCGACCGGCATGTTCCCGGGGCCTAACGTTAGCCAGCTACCGGTATTTTTTACGTGTCGATGACAAGATGGAGGCAGCCAGTTAGCTTGGAAGCTGGCGGATGACGTTCTGAACCATTCCCCTCCTCATGGCCGGCGCCTTCAATTTGACTGCGGGAAAAAGTGAAAATTATCCCGTTTAGTGGAAATATAAACGTTTATCTGACCAAAATGTCGGTATTTTTTACATTTCCAGTCTTTCTGTCGCGGCCGAACAGCGCACCGTAACAGTTTGTATCACTCCGACGAGCACGCGCCGCGAACCTTAAACAGTGAAAGCGTTAGAGAACAAATAGTCCTACAAGTTAGCTTCGAGTGCTAAATCCGACCTAAACAGTGAATAATGTCATTAAAGTCGACTAAACATCTAACAAACGGTACATGGGATGTAATGTAAACAAAACGGAGAGTCTCTGAAACTGTGGAAAGTAGTTCACACCGACGCTAAAGTAAACGTTATTTATGTGAGCAGAGAAAAGCGTCCAAACTTTGATGGATAACTCTTAATTATCGTATATCTTCAGACAATTTACGGTGGATACTAGAAGTTAATGCTGATGGAGTAATAAAGAAGAGGAGCAGCAGCCGTTGATTAACATTATTCCTCACAGCTCTCCTTGTTTCTGTCTGGTTGACTTTTACAGCAGATCACTTTACAGTGAAAAGCAGAATAAGCAACATTAACTAAGTATGTTGTTGATGTGTGAAACAGACCGTTCAGTTACTCTATCTATTTATGAATTTCACAAGCCAGTTGTGTTTTTAGATCCCAATACCTGACCATCCATACTCAGTAGTTTCCTAGTGATGGAAATAGTAAAGTATATCATTTATTGATAGTATAGGTGGGAATCCACCTTTAAAACCACTATAAATTCAATAATACAACTGCAAAAACGAGCTATACATATTATAAATAAGGCTGATTATTATGATCACACAGAAATTCTCATGTTGTGAAATTTTATGATCTGTTTTATTATAAAATACTGCAAATTATGTTTAGAGCAAAATCAAAACTGCTCCCTGACTCAGTACAGAGGTTCTTTTAGATTCAGGACAGTCCGTATGATCTCAGATTTACTGAACAGAAAGCTTAAAAAAGGTCTGAAAAAGAGACGTGTCTCTGTTACTGGAGTTAAATTCAGGAATATAGCTATTTTTGAAGCTTATAAGTGCGATTAATTCTCTGTTGTTGTGGTTTCTTTGCTTTTCTGGAGGCCTAAAAAGTTGACAAAACACAGGATCGGCTTTTAGAAACAGTCTGCTTCTGCCTTTTCAGTCAATATTCAACACATGATTCTTCAGTTAGTGATTTAGTGTGAAATGTCAGTATTGTGTACAATATTTGGTGTTGTAGTGACTGAATGACAGCTACTACTACTACTATTTTCTATGGCTGGCATAAAAGTTTGGTGCGTCACTTAATAGTCATAATAATATATTTTATTTATATTCGATTTACATCTGAGAAAAAACATCTCAAAGTGCAAACAGTGAAAGACAAGAGTAAAAACTACCAATGAAAAGAACAACAGTCAGAGTGTAAAATCTGTCACTTGTAGTTTCTGTCAGTGTTATATTAATTTGTCTTTAAGAAGTAAATGAACTCAGATCTCATATAACAAAGTTTCACAGCTGACACGTATTTTTATAATCCCCACTTTTGTTTTTGTTGTCGAGGCTTTTGTCCTAAAAAAGTTTTAATCTGAAAGGATCTTCGACCTTTAGCGAGTTGATGGACTCTGTTCACATTATCCTTTGACTCATATTTACAGCCCGACAACCGCAGTCATACTCTCATCTTAGTCTCCTCTATTCGACCTAAAAAGCTCATTACATTAAAGCGTTGTCTCGACATGGCAGCGTGCCATTGACTTTTTAGCATAGTGAATTAGATCAGGAGCATCATTATGCTAAAAGTTGGAGCGAAGGCCTGCGAGAGTTTGCAGTAAGTCATAATGACTAAATTACAGTTTCAGCCTCTTCTTTTCGCCGTCTAATCACAGTCCACATCAGTATTGTTTCACCGCGGTCTGGGAGACCTGGTCATGGAGAGACAGCCTTTATAAGATCACAGGTAGACAAAGGCTGCAGAGGTTTGATCGGAGCTTTACGAGCTCGTCCAGGTTGTTTTGTTGTTGTTTGCTGATATGCTTCATATCCTCAGCTCTTTGTGAAGAAAATGATCATTTATCACGATGTCTTGAGGAGTTTCTCGATCGTAAAAAACTTGTTTCCCCCCGTTTGTAGATGATGAGGAAGAGGAGATCTCTGAAAATGAGACCCCCAAGGTGAAGAAGAAGAAGAAGGCCAAGAGGAGCAAAGAGAGCAAGAGCAGCAAGCGGCGGTCCCGCAGAGAGGTAAGAGCGCCGGGTCTGATCACTTTGAGAAACCATCACCTTCTTTTTCAATCTCAGTCCCGATAAGACCTTCAGTCAAGAATAGCAGCACCACTGAGTTCCCATTCGATAAGCATTCCTCCCATTAAAAGCTGTGACTGTCCGGTTATCTTCTCATGGAAGCAAAGCAGCGATTACAGTCAGAATATCCCAGGAAGTGGACCCCCAAACCCTCAGAAAAACCCGATTCAGATTCAGAGTCCTGCTTCGAAGAGTGAACTCTGACCTTTTTACAGAAACACAGATCCTGCTCTTCTAGTCTCATCGATAACACCGTCGGTGGTTTTTATTTGTTTAGTGTCCTCTAAGCAGTCTCCAAATTCAGGTCACATGATCGATTTAGTTCTGGTTTATTTAGATTTACCTGAAGTACACCTCTTCTCCAAAGCGGATTACGTCCCTCACAGTTATGAAGTCCGAGGATTTGGGGTGCTGGTCTGGCTTAACAGTTAAAGCCCCTGGACCATGAACAGAGGCTGAAGTCCTGGTCGTGGAAGTTGCTGGTTCAGCTGTTTCTCGCTTTAGTTTGATCAGATAAAGTATTTAGATTTCAGGGACATTAAGACCGTTATTTTATGATCCATTATCTCCATCCGTGTGTCCTCAGTTTGCTGATCTCTGTCGGTTTTCTCTCCTCGTTTCCAGGAGCTCCCCATCAGCTCCCCAGAGCCCATGGACGTGGGCGGGGTGGAGGAGGCAGAAGATGGCGCCGCCCAGCGCTCTGACAGCGAGGGCAGCGACTACACTCCAGGACGCAAAAAGAAGAAGAGAGCCAGCAGCAGCAAAGACAAGAAGAGGAGCAGCGCCGCGGCCGAGAGGAGCGCCTCCAAAAAGAAGGAGCCGGAGCCTGAAGAAGAGGAGGAGGACGATGACGACGACGACAGCATGGTGAGGAAGGTCTCCCACATCAGATCCATCAAAACTGTGAACGCTCAGAGAGAAGACGATCACAACTCTGACCTCTGACCTCTGAGACAAGGTTAAACCTTGAGCAACAGAACCAGGTCTGAGCCTCAACAGAGAGTTTAGCTGGTCCATCTTAACCCTCACTGGACCTTTTATTGATCAGACGGGGCCCTCAGACCGGCTCATGAGAACTATAGAACCCAGTTTCAGATCGATGTGATTGGTCGTTACTGGCGAGGATGCGTCTTGAACCGTGTAGTTTGATTAACATGATAGAGACCAAAAGGTTCGACGTTCACTCTGCAGGTTCTGACGCACAATTCCGATTTTTAGTTAACTCCGATCTTTTTGACCCTCATGAACACAAAACACAAATATCTCCCCGCTCCTGTTTGTGTCGTTGAACAATGGTGACGTTTGTCTCATATTGATGAGGTAAAGGTCGGATGAACTCGACCTGAGCGTCACACTGCAGTCACATCAGATACATATCTGATTTATATCCACATACAGAAGAGGGTCGGATCAGAACCAATCAGAACTGACCTGCAGTCTGAACGTAGTCTCAGTGTAAACCTGGTCCAGGACCTGGGTGGTCTTGGTGAGTCAAATGAAACAGAGACGGTGTCGTTGAGGTTCGGTGTTTCCGTCTCTGCTCCTCGTCTGTTCACTGAACCTCCTTCAGACGTTCACGTCTTCATCTCTCCTGAAGTTCGAGGTTCAGAGAAGTCGAGTTCATCCAGGGTTCGAGCAGAGATGATCCACTTTAGAATACAGACTCTCAGTTCGCTGTGAATTATGGGACTTTGTCGTGTTGAATACACGTCACTGTTGGCCGCTTGCTGAGATAGTAAACAACGCCATGATGATGCTCTTATAATCCGGTTCTACATGGTTCTGTTGGGTTCTGTTGAGACGCTCCGGTGGTTCTGAAGGATGACGTCAGTGTGTCACACGTCTGTAGAGCGGTCTGTACGGTTGTGTTGCTGACGTCAGTCTGTGTTTTGAGGGTCTGCTGAACGTTCAGATGTTCGACTGAAACTAAAAACTGAAAATGTAGCAGCAGATAAAATCAGACTTCAGCTGTTCAACTCAGTTTTTGGTTTTCAGGCTTAAATTTTTGCCTCTTTGGCTGAAAATTGTGAGAATTTTGTTGTTTTTTTTGTGATTTTTTTGGTGAGTCTTTGTGTTGCTCCTGAAAAAACAGAGTCTTGAAGATGTTGAATTGTGGTTTTTGGCGGCGTTGGCGACTCTCACTTTAAACATCTTGTTGACTTGGTTGTTGATCGAACCCTCTGCTGACAGAACCTGTCAGGTATTGTTGGTTTTCTTTGTGCGTCTTCTCGGGGTCACAAACATCTTTTGCTTCTCCCTGAAATTTCCCGTCTTTTTTCCTTTAATAACTTTTGAACCGGTCTCCGTCTTTGCTCCGGGACCAGCTCCGATCGGCGGCGGCGTACCTGAACACCGTGTACCTGTCGTCTGATTCGCTCTGACAAACACAGACGCTCTGATATGAGAGATGCTTAAACAAAGAGCTGCGTCTGCTGGACCGACTCGCAGCCCGGTGGCCAATAGGGGGCCTTGTAGTTAATGACACTTATGCAAGGGGTGTCTAAGCCTGTGTGTGTGTGTGTGTGTGTGTGTGTGTAAGGGTGTGTAAGGCATATATGCAGTTACCATGGTAACCCGCCTAGCGCCTCTCTGCACTGCGCTCTTGACCCTTTTTTCTTTTTGGTTAGATAAACACATTTTAATTCACTGGCAGAGCCGCCCTCCATCCTGCCTGCAGCTCCATCTGCAAGACAAGGAGGAGGAGGAGGAGGAAGGTGCAGCGTGGCCCAGTTTATTTCAAACTGGTAGTAGTGGTTGGAAATACTGCTGCTGACCTGCTCAGTGGAAAACTGAACTGGTTTAAATACAAACCAGTAATTGATCAGTTTGATTAATTAAAGAAGATTTCAGGAGCTTAAAGACGTCGATGAGAATAAAGATCAAAGATGAAATAAACTTAATATGTGGCCTCAGCATCATCAGCTCATCACCAATACAGATCATTTAACAATGATAATGATAAAATTAATGATAATAATAATTTTAATTATAATTATCATAATTAAATAATAATAAATGATAATAATTATAATAATAATAATACTAAAAATGATAAAATAAATAATAATAATAAAAACAATAATAACAACAATAATAATTATAATTATCATAATAAAATAATAAAAATGATAAAAAATAATGATAATAATTATAATAACAACAACAACAATAATAATAATAATTATAATTCGACGACCGTTCCAGATGTAAATAGAATCTGAAAGGATGTTCGACTCCTGCTGAGGTGGACGAGTAAAAACATTTTTCACATTTTTCCTTATTTTCATATTTTGGACCGGATGAATTCTTAGATCCAGTTTTTAGAAGGTCCAACAGGAACCGGTTCAGGTTCTTGTCAGGTGAACAGATCTTTGTCTGTCTACCGTAAGTCTCACCATGAATGAACGCGTCTGTTTGCGTCTATTTTCACACATAAAGCTCATTAAACCAAACAGTCAAACTTTCTGCACCTTATAGTGTCAAAAATCGGGTAAGTGGGCTCCTCCAGCTCTGACTGGTTTGACTGTGGATGTAAACTCTGACCCATTATCAGTAAATAAAGAGATATAACAGACTCAGCTGTGACACAGTTGGACCTCTTTGTCGTCATGTGGGTTAGAACAAACTCCTGACTGTGGTTCTTCAGAACTGACCGGGTCATTTTACATTAAAGATGGTGGTGAAGTTAGTGGAAAAAGACTAAAAGAGTTTGAAGACAACAAGTTTACCCTAAATGAAAGTTTATGATATTTTCAGGTATAGAAACGAAGGTAAATAAATCATGAGGCGAGAGTTTCAGGTGTGATCATAGAAGGTTTTAGAAATCACTCATTAAAAAATAATCTGTTTTTTTACTTTACAAAAGAATTAAGTGTGAAACAAAAGGGTTTTTGATTTATACTTCCTTCATAAAACCATATTTCTCTTATTGCGCAGAAACCCGTTTTGACTATTGAAATTACTAAAAAGGGCAATTAGAATAATCAATAAGGTAGGATATTAATTTGTAAATTCCAAATAAAGCATTAAAGCTGAGCGATTTTGATATTAGATATTAGAGATTCTGAACAACGTCAAAAACTATGAAGAACTTCTTTAAACTAAGAGTTGATAATTATAATCTTAGAGGTTTGGGTCATTCTGATTAAATCCAGACGAGTTTCTGTTTTTGGTGTAAAGTTTTAAAACCAGAATATAAATTATGTTCATTTCAGTGACTTTATGTAGGAGAACATTTCGATCCACGTAAACTAACGTTGGTTTGTCGTGAGGTTATCTTGTTGGGGGTTCGAGTTTTCACAGACGGTTCCAGGTTCTGGTGTTTGTGGCGTTTGTTTACAGAAGCGTTTAAGGTGACCTTAAAGGTCGTCTCTGTTTTTGTTTCATCTCTCTCTGTTCGATCAGGATTCACATTTTCCTCCTTTTATTTTGAAAATCCTGTTTGTGTATCTGTTTCCTGTAGGAGCCGAAGACTTCCTCCCAGCTGCTCGATGATTGGGGCATGGAGGACATCGACCACGTCTTCACCGAGGAGGACTACCGCTCCCTGACCAACTACAAGGCCTTCAGCCAGTTTGTCAGGTAAACCCGCAGAAGAGCGCCACCTCTGGACTCCAGAGTTTCAGAACCGCAATAATCTTAATCTTCGTCTTCAGGCCTCTCATCGCCGCCAAGAACCCAAAGATCGCCGTCTCCAAGATGATGATGGTTCTGGGAGCGAAGTGGCGAGAGTTCAGCACCAACAACCCTCTGAGAGGAGCCGCCGCAGCCAACGCCGCCCTGGCCACAGCCAACGTGCCGGCGGCCGTCGACACCATGGTGGCTGAGGTCGCTCCGGCTGCCGCTGCGCCGCCGGCCCCTGAACCTCAGCAGACTCCTCCGCCGCCAATACGCAAGGCGAAGACGAAGGAGGGCAAAGGTAGAGTTTGGGAACGGCGGCGTTTGAAATGATGGTCGTCATCCTCAGTCAGAATTCTCTCTTTTCTCCTCTGTGCACGACTGACCGCCGCCTTCCTGTTTCAGGTCCAAACGCCCGCAAAAAATCGAAGCCTGCGCCTAAACCACAAGAGAAGAAGAACAACGCCAAAACCAAGAAGGTGGCTCCTCTGAAAATCAAACTTGGAGGATTCAACAGCAAACGGAAACGCTCCTCGGTACGACCTCCTCCTCCTTTTTTCAAACATTCAGCGTCTTCTACGGCGAGCTGGTTTTCATGTCTCATGTCCTGCAGAGCGAGGAGGACGAGCCCGACGTGGACAGCGATTTCGATGACGCCAGCATGAACAGCGTCTCTGTCTCAGAGGGGTCCAACAGCCGCAGCAGCCGCAGCAAAAAGAAGGCGTCCAAGAGCAAACCCAAGAAGAAGAAAGGTACGTGTGCGCGAACGCCGAAGCTCTTCTTCTTCTCCTTCTTCTTCTTCTTCTTCTTCTTCTTCTTCTTCTCCTTCTTCTTCTTCTCCTTCTCATTCTCCTTCTCCTTCTTCTCCTTCCTCTTCTTCTCCTTCTTCTTCTTCTTCTCCTTCTTCTTCTCCTTCTTCTTCTTCTTCTTCTTCTCCTTCCTCTTCTTCTCCTTCTTCTTCTTCTTCTCCTTCTTCTTCTT
>OY660884.1:130000-135000 GCA_962446985.1 Xyrichtys novacula | reverse complement strand
CCCTCCAGTGTCCCCCCATGAAGGGGAAGGTCCAGAAGATCCTGACGTGGCGCTGGGGAGACCCTCCTGCTCCCACGCCTGTCCCCCGTCCTCCAGACCTCCCTGCAGACCAACCCGACCCCGCCCCGCTGGCCGGGCGGCCGGAGAGGGAGTTCTTCGCCAAGTGGTCCAACATGTCGTACTGGCACTGCTCCTGGGTCACCGAGCTCCAGGTGGGTGAAACACACACACACACACACACAGACACACACACACAGAAACACACACACACACACACACACACACATAAACACACACACACACACACACACACACAGACACACACAAACACACACAGAAACACACACACACACAGAAACACACACACACACACACACACAGAAACACACACAGAAACACACGCCCCTCTAACCTTGGTCCCGCCCCCCCAGCTGGAGCTCCACTGTCAGGTGATGTTCAGGAACTACCAGAGGAAAAACGACATGGACGAGCCGCCGCCCATCGACTTTGGCGAGGGCGAGGAGGACAAGAGCGTGAAGAGGAAGAACAAGGACCCCATGTACGCCCAGCTGGAGGAGAAGTACCTCCGCTTCGGGATCAAGATGGAGTGGCTGATGATCCACCGCATCCTCAACCACAGGTCAGTGCACACACACACACACACACACTCACACACACACACACACACACGCACACACACTCAGGAAGTTCTCGTCTGCTCTGATTCGATCACGTCTCTTCACTCTCTGAAGAATCGGCACTTTATTTTTTTCATGATGATGAATTTCCGACTTTTTCAAACTTCGGATCTTTGAGACGATCGTCTGTCCTCTGAGTCAGGATCTGTCTCACCTTAAAGGTGTAGTCAGGATCTGAATCTTGAATGTAAACTCTACCCCTCCAACCAGTTTTCCCCTCAGCTCCTCCCCTCCCTGTCTTAAGCCCCGCCCACAAACAGACGCTCCTGCTCGCTCGTATCGTTCCAGTTAAATTCAGATATAATGCAGATAAATACTTCAGATCATTACAAATGGGGCCCAGTCAAGGTGAAAGTCAAAAGCATTGGTGCTACTGTAGATGCCAACAGACTACCAGCAAACACAATGTTTGCAGGACTTCTACAACGAGGATAAAGTGACATAGTCCAGGACCCGAGGGAGGACAGTTTAGCGATGGCGCTACAACACGCTACTCTTTCTCTGACCTCCGTCCGTCTCTGACCTCCGTCTCTAACCTCCGTCTCTGACCTCCGTCCGTCTCTAACCTCTGTCTCTGACCTCCGTCTCTAACCTCCGTCTCTGACCTCCGTCTCCAACCTCCGTCTCTGACCTCCGTCCGTCTCTAACCTCCGTCTCTAACCTCCGTCTCTAACCTCCGTCTCTCTCTCTCTCTTCAGCGTCGACCGGAAGAATAACGTCCACTACCTGATCAAGTGGAGGGAGCTGGCCTACGATCAGGCGACCTGGGAGGCGGAGGACATGGACGTCCCTGAGTTTGATGTCTTTAAGGTTCAGTACTGGAACCACAGGTGAGGAGCAGACTCAGGTGGAGGTCTGACCCCGAGAGTCCGGGTTTGTTAACTGTGAGTTTGTTTGTCTCAGAGAGCTGATGATGGGCGATGAAGGAAAACCCGGGAAGAAGATTAAAGTGAAAGGACGAGTGAAGCGGCCCGACAGACCTCCAGAGAACCCCGTGGTGGATGTGAGTCTGCAGACCAGCCCTCCAGGTTCTTGTTATGGTTCTGAACCTGGCTCGGTTTTCTGAAGGTTCTGTGTTTGATCTTCTGTCTCCAGCCGACCATCAAGTTCGAGCGTCAGCCGGATTACCTGGACAGTACGGGCGGCACGCTGCACCCCTACCAGCTGGAGGGTCTGAACTGGCTGCGGTTCTCCTGGGCTCAGGGGACCGACACCATCCTGGCCGATGAGATGGGTCTGGGGAAGACGGTGCAGACGGCCGTCTTCCTCTACTCGCTGTACAAAGAGGTGAGGGGGCGGGTCATGTGACCCCTGAGGACAAACCGAAGTTTACTCTGAAGGTCGGACAGGAGGCGATCTTTGACCTTCACTCTTGAACTCGAACCCGGAGCCGTTTCAGGGTCATTTACTCCTGACGTTCTAAAGTAAATCAGTAACAGCTCGTCATCGTCGGGCCGAGGTCGATGAGAGGCGATCAGCTGTGACCTTTAAAGTGTTGGAATGGTTTCAGAAAAATTACAGAATAAAAATCGGAATTTTATCTCCGTCTAAAATAAAAAACAGTTTTAAAACGATCGTCTAAATCCTGTTTGTTAAAGTCTTTTCTACCGTTCAGGCAGTTATAACAGATAAAAATACAAAAGACATGAATAATCGAAAACAGATGAGATGATTTTAAAATATCGATCATGAAATCTGGAGTAAAGTTCAGATTGTTTATTATTGATCATCTCTGTTGTTTGTTTATTGATCTTGGACATTTGAGATGTTACTCAGGAGTCAGAAACACGAACAGCCGTCCGGCTTTTTTCAAGATGGCTGTGGTGGTAGTCGTGGTTACAACAACAAAACACGAGTCGACTCGCTGCGCCGTGCGTCCCGTCCGCTGTCTGTTGTCCTGAGCGTTAGCATTTAGCATCGCCGTAGCTACTTGGCTTCGCGCTGCAGGGCTGCGCAGGCGTGTTTCTCAGCCAATCGGTGGGGAGGACCCGGATCAACCCCTCGTCTGAGAGCCTCACAGAAGTCAAACTGAACTGAGTCATCCGATCGCTGAATAGATGGGCGGGTACGGACAGCGAGCTTTGGGCTGTGGTTGGTCAGACTGACATGTCTGTCAGCTTGATTGACAGTTTTGTGGTTCAATCAGAAGGAAATGTTTGTTTTTAGCTCGTGGGAAAATTTCTAGAAAACAAAGTTTAAAGAAAATGACAAGATAAACGATAAACGTCGTAGTGAGGTGAGAGCGTTCTGGTTTTAAAGAGCAGGATGTTCTGATTTATGACAGTGGGTGGAGTTACCTGACGGCGTCTTCAGCTTCATGAGTCGCTCATGTCCGCAGCGCGTTTAAAACGTGTTTAAAACGTGTTTAAAACGTGTTTAAAATCTTAAAAATGATTAAAATACGTCGGTGAAATATTCAAACACGCCGTTTCAGACCTCCTCTAACCCCCCAGAGAAAAATCTGTTGTTTCATCTCGTCCTCGTGAAGTTGGAGGCTGAGGCTCACCGAACAGGAAGTTAAAAGTTTTAGTTATGAATCTGTAAACAAACCGAGTTTGTCGTGGAAATATCCTGGTCAGCTGTCGTCTGATTGGCCGCCATCCATTCAGCCATTTTGTCTCCGTCAGGTGAAATCTGACGACATGAAGATCATTCCCAAACAAGAAACACTCACAGGCAGGGATCATGTGTGCAGCTGCCGCCACCTACAGGCGGGAGGCCAGAATGCACTTCCTGTTCCTCCTCTGTTTGATTTGATCTGGATTCTGTAGATGAGGTTCTGAACCCGGTCTCTGTCCCCCCCCCCAGGGTCACTCCAAGGGTCCGTTCCTGGTCAGCGCCCCGCTCTCCACCATCATCAACTGGGAGAGAGAGTTCGAGATGTGGGCGCCCGACATGTACGTGGTGACCTACGTGGGAGACAAGGACAGCCGCGCCGTCATCCGAGAGAACGAGTTCTCCTTCGAGGACAACGCCATCCGAGGAGGGAAGAAGGCGTCCAGGATGAAGGTGCGAAGAGGAGGAGAGCGTCTTCTTCTTCTTCTTCTTTGGTTTAAAAACACGACCTCCTTCTTATTTTTGTGGATTTGCTCCAACAGAAAGACTCGTCCATCAAATTCCACGTCCTGCTGACGTCCTACGAGCTGATCACCATCGACATGGCGGTCCTGGGCTCCATCGACTGGGCCTGTCTGGTGGTGGACGAGGCCCACAGACTGAAGAACAACCAGTCCAAGGTAAAGACTCAGAACCCGGGACAGGAGGATGAAGTCCTGACGGGATCTGACCGTCGGGGTTTTACTCCACGGCGTGAACATCTCAAACTGTTTGTCTGTTTTTCCTGTCCGCTCTAAAACACCGATTTACAGACACCGAGGCAGGATGACGGTATTTTAACACGGACAGGAAGTTCTTACACCGTCAACATTAACGGTTATTACATTAATGAAAGTTCCACGAGTTCCCGTCTTTAGAGGATCCAGATCTTAAAGGAGGAGGTTCTGATGGTTCTGGACTCAATTAGAGTCCAAACCTTCAGACATCACTCCTTCAGGGTGTCGGAAACCTCCGTCCAAAACACTCTTAATTTAGGGCGGAGCCAAAATATGTGGGCGTGGTCCACTGTGACCTTGTGGACCCGTCCATGACTCCGTCTCTGCTGGAATCTAAAGTTATATTTCCCTCCATGTGTTTGAGTTTGTAACCTGATCCTCCTGAGGAGCGTGGACGTCGGCTCCGCCTCCTTCTCCTCTTTGTAAAAACTTAACCGAAGATAATACGAGTATTTCGTTTATATTTCGTTTTTATTTCGTTTATATTTTGTTTTTATTTCATTTTTATTTCGTTTATATCTCGTAAATTGTTTTATTTTCTTCCTCTCTGTTTTGTTGTGAATTTATGTCAGTCCTACTAAATTGTCATAAAGTCTCTAAAGATCTAAAAAAATTTGATCATAAAAGATAAAAATTTATTTTAGCTGCTGAAATGTTTGAAGTTTTTCACCGTCAAACAGATTAAATCCCTTTTTTAAAACTGTTATCTAGATTATCGGGCGTTAAAGTCCTAATAAAACTCATGAGAGGCGGGGTTAGAGTGACCTTCGTCCGCTCCGACATCCCTGTCCCGGGGGCGTCTAGAAAGGGGCGTGGTTTGTAGAGGATCCTGGCGTGGTTGTGTTTCTACGTTGAACCAGCGTGTTCTTGTGTTTTCCTGGATCCGATGAGGCGTTTCGTCTGTGCGGCGTTAAAATAACGTTTTAAATTCGCCGCTGTAAAACCTCGGTGTGGACAGCGTTTGAACTCT
>OY660884.1:105000-122500 GCA_962446985.1 Xyrichtys novacula | reverse complement strand
GTTCTGACCCGGTCCAGACCGAGTCCTTCAGGACCGGACTTAGATCTTTACCGTCTCCTCTTTGACGCTCCTGCAGCTGACCTGAAGGAGGAGAAGGAGGCGCCGAAGCCGGAGGACGCCGCCAAACTTCAGAACGGAGACAGCAGCAAGGAGAGCGGCGCCTCAGCTACCGCCGCCGCCTCTGCATCGGCCGCCATCAGCGAGGAGAAGAAAAAAGCCAAGACGCGGTTCATGTTCAACATCGCCGACGGAGGATTCACAGGTACGGACCGGCGGACGCCAGATTTACTGAGTGAGACTGTGACATCATCGCTTTAACTCCTCCCCTTTCCTGTCCACTCCAACAGAGCTTCACTCTCTGTGGCAGAACGAGGAGCGCGCCGCCACCGTCACCAAGAAAACCAACGAGATCTGGCACCGCCGCCATGACTACTGGCTGCTGGCGGGAATCATCCAGTATCCTTTCAGCCGCTGTGATTGGCTCACGGGTGTGTGCGTGCGTTTGTGTGTGTGTGTGTGTGTGTGTGTGAGTGCGTCTGTGTAGAACCGTGTGTCGCCTTGACCTCGCCGTCCCTCAGACACGGTTACGCTCGCTGGCAGGACATCCAGAACGACGTGAAGTTCGCCATCCTCAACGAGCCGTTCAAAGGAGAGATGAACCGAGGGAACTTCCTGGAAATCAAAAACAAATTCCTCGCCAGGAGGTTCAAGGTAGGACGCCAAACGCCACACGCCAAACGCCACACGTCAAACGCCACACGTCAAACGCCACGGGAGATCTTGGCTGACAGTCCTCGTTTTTAGACGACCTCTGATTCCATCGAAATAAAGGAATCTATTTAAGCAACATCTAGACGTGTCTGTCTACACCGAGCTTCATCTGAACATCTATTCTGCCTAACTCCTCCCCCTCTCTCCTCCTAACTCCTCCCCCTCCTCCTCTCTCCTCCCCCTCTCCCTCCCCCTCCTCCCCCCAGCTGTTGGAGCAGGCTCTGGTCATCGAGGAGCAGTTGCGTCGCGCCGCCTACCTCAACATGTCGGAGGACCCGTCCCACCCATCGATGGCGTTGAACACGCGCTTCAGTGAGGTGGAGTGTCTCGCCGAGTCCCACCAGCACCTGAGTAAAGAGTCCATGTCGGGGAACAAACCGGCCAACGCCGTCCTGCACAAAGGTCCGCCTCTTTTTAAAGATGGAGGAGGAAACGCCCCCTCCCTTTTTATTCCCATCAGAAACGAAAATTCCACTTCCTGTTTGTGTTTTTGCTGAACGGACAGTTTTTAAAAATGAGATGGTCGATTTCTGACGGCGGTTTTAACTCCTCCCCCACAGTGCTGAAACAGTTGGAGGAGCTGCTGAGTGACATGAAGGCGGATGTGACCCGCCTCCCCGCGACCATCGCCCGGATACCGCCGGTTGCCGTGCGACTCCAGATGTCTGAGAGGAACATCCTGAGCCGGCTGGCGAGCCGAGGCCCCGAGACGCAGACACAGGCGCAGACTCAGCAGGTGGGTTTCTACGCCGATCTTAAAGGGGCAGGGTCTGATCTCTTAAAGGGGCGGGGTCTAATCTTAAAGGGACGGGGTCTTATCTCTT
The DNA here is from genome assembly GCA_962446985.1 of Xyrichtys novacula. NCBI lineage: Eukaryota > Metazoa > Chordata > Actinopteri > Labriformes > Labridae > Xyrichtys > Xyrichtys novacula. Next base: position 120,905 of record OY660884.1, on the reverse strand, counting down.
AAAGGGGCGGGGTCTAATCTTAAAGGGACGGTGTCTTATCTCTTAAAGGGGCGGTGTTGTTGTTTTTTTGTACTCAGACAATAATTCACTTCCTGTTGTGACCCCTCCCCCCTCAGATGTCGCAGCAGTAGACACAAACTCTGCTCTTTACCTCGAACCCTCGACTCACCTCGACATTCCTGATTGGTGCACAGAAGAATGATGGACAGCGCGCTCCAGTTTGAAGCCACGCCCACTTTTTCGGCCCCTGACAGACTTTACAGTTTTTCTGGAGGATTGAATCCCCCCCCCCCACCCCCACATTTGAGTCTGTGGACAGAAAAGCTATTTTATTTTTTTCCTCCTTTTTTCAATTTCTGTATTAATATTATTGATAAAATGTTATTATGACGGTTTTTTGGGACCTAAATAAAAAATGGAAAAAAGTAAGTCGTCTGTGATCGTCCGAAAAAAACTGACAACGAGAGACGAGGAGGTGGAGGAGGACGAGGAGGAGGAGGAGGAGGAGACGATTAGGTGAGGCTCCGGAAGGTAACTTTTTTTTTTTTCATTGTGATTGTAATAAAAAAAATTCACAGAAAACAACAAAAAAATTTTTTTATTAAAATCCAAAAAAATTAAAATATTCGAAATTTTTTTATTTTCAAAAAACAAAAAAAAACTAATTTAGATTTAAATAAAAAACTTTAATATTTTAGATTTTTTAATTTAATCTTAGAAAACAAAAAAGTGTCAAAGAGTCAAATTTTAAAAAAATTATATTTCAGATTTTTTTTTTTTATTTCCAGATAAAAAAAAAATTTAGATTTAAATTAAAAATTAAATATTTTAGATTTTTTTTTTTTTTATTTCCAGATAAAAAAAAAATTAATTTAGATTTAAATTAAAAATTAAATATTTTAGATTTTTTTTTTTTATTTCCAGATAAAAAATTTTTTAAATTTAGATTTAAATTAAAAATTAAATATTTTAGATTTTTTTTATTCTCAGGAAACAAAAAAAACTTGAATCTCAGTCCTGGAAAACCTCCGATCAGCTCAGAGGATCACTGAGTCTGGATCAGAACACAAAACCAGGATTAAGAGGAGGACTGCTGACCCGACAAAAGTCCAAAAGACCATCAGTGACCCCCCTCCACGAGGAGTCCACATGGACCAGACTTAGACTGAGTCTGGAGTCTCACCTGGACTAAGACTAGGACCTGGACTGACCTCCAGAACTTTTAAAAAGTAGAATAAAAAGACGAACTTTTCCTTTAAAGACGAATTTATTTGAACCATGATCAAAACAAACGATGAAACTTTATAAACAAGATCACAAACTCAGCAGTCAGACACGAGACCCGAGACTTTCAAACGATAGACAAAAGAGGGCGGGGCCACAAGACAAAAGAGGGCGGGGCCATGAGATGATAGGAACAGAGAAGTCGGTTTCTGCTTCACAATAACAGAGAGGAGCTTATAATTTTACATGAGGAGCAGTACCACCACTGACAGCCAGGGGGCGACGTTCATGAGGAATACAGACAGAGACCGGAGGTCATGGACCCGGGTTCGAGTGTTGCAGAGCTGATTAAAGTTTTAAAGGAACATTTACTGACATGAACAGAATAAAGTCTCTCGTGTTTCAAACAAACATCTAAACGTCTTCAGCTGCTTCTCCTGGAGAAAAACCAGGAAGTTCTTTAGTCTGAGGTTTGGACCTGAAACTCAGCAGAACAAACGAGGAGCAGAGAGGAGGAGGAGGAGGAGGCCCTGACTGCAGCTCCCCACATGCAGGAGGAGGAGGTGCAGACTCGTCCCTGAAGATCAGCTCAGTAGAAGAAATACACTGAAGAAGGAGACGAAGAAAAGCGTGAAAATAGAAAACATCTTAAACTGAACAGACAAAAACAAACAAAGGTTTATTTATTAAACTGATGAACATCTTTGAAAAGATCAAATATTAAATTTAACGAAGAAAAATAAACTCACAGAAAACGACTCCGACACAAATGACTCCGATCACGGCCATCATGATCATCATCTGGAGGAGAAACGAGACGAACGAGATTCTTTAATCGAAACATGAAAAACAGCAGAATCAAAAACCCAGACCGGAGCCTAAACCAGGTTAAGACTGGACCCTAAACTGGACTCAGACTGGACACTAAACCGGACACTAAACCAGACTCAGACTGGACCCTAAACCGGACTCAGACTGGACCCTAAACCGGACCCTAAACCAGACTCAGACTGGACCCTAAACCTGACACTAAACTGGACTCAGACTGGACCCTAAACCAGACTCAGACTGGACCCTAAACCGGACTCAGACTGGACCCTAAACCGGACCTTAAACCGGACTCAGACTGGACCCTAAACCGGACTCAGACTGGACCCTAAACTGGACTGTGTCGAGCCTGTTTCCTGTTTTAAAGTCTTTAAAGTCTAAAACCCTGACCTGGATGAATGAGAATCTACATGGACAATAAGGAGATCAGTAAAAACAGAGATACAAGTTTGTTCATCATACACAGAAACAGAAAATAGTGAAATAGAATGAAAAAATAAACAGCAGGTGGCGCTCCTGAAAAATAAACGTCTGTTTAAATTTTTTTACAGTTTTTTACAGTTTTTATTCACGTTTGATCAAATCAGACGTTCCGACCAAAATATCCGTTATCGCCGCATTTCAACTGTGTGTGTGTGTGTTTGAGTGAGTGAGTGAGTGTGTGTGTGTGTGTGTGTATATATGTGTGTGTGTTTGAGTGTGTGTGTGTGTGTGTGTTTGTGTGTGTGTGTGTGTGTGTTTGTGTGAGTGTGTGTATATCTATGTGTGTGTGTTTGAGTGTGAGTGTGTGTGTGTGTGTGTGTGTGTGTGTGAGTGTGTGAGTGTGTGTGTGTGTGTGTGTGTATATATATGTGTGTGTGTTTGAGTGAGTGTGTGTGTGTGTGTGCACGCTCGCTCCATAAATAAATCCAGATGATGAAATGAGAGTCGGAGCTGCTGACCACATCACCTCTGATGGGGGAGAGGGCGAGAGAGATTAACGCGAACAGAGACACAGAGAGAGAGAGAGAGAGAGAGAGAGAGAGTAAACCGGTTTTCTTAAAGTCCGAGTCCTGATGCAGGTTCAGGTTTTAACAGGAGTCCTGAAGACGCTGCATTAGATACGATTTCTGAGGGACTACTTTCAGTGGCGGATTGATACCGTTACAGCTGTGTGTGTGTGTGTGTGTGTGTGTGTGTGTGTGTGTGTGTGTGTGTTTTCTCCCCCTTTACCTGCTCAGGTGGAGTCAGTGAGTGACGATCAGACTCACCTGCTGCTGCTGCCTCTCGTTTTATTTTATTACTTTAACGGTCAAACGGTGAGGGTCGTTGTTAGTCCCATAGCTCCGCCTCCTAACGACACACTCTGGTGTTTTAACGAGGATTGGAGCAGCAGAACGGTTTCACTTCAACAAACGGATCAAAAATCACCTTAAAGCTCCTCAAACTGGTGATTTTAGGGTTAAACACAAACGTCCTCACAAGTATAGAAATAAAAATGTGTGTGTGTGTGTTTGGAGGTGGGCGGAGTTACATCATAAATCACAGCTGGCTCTCTAATCCCTGACCTACTCTGTAATCCACATTGGGGTTTCTCTCTCTCTCTCTCTCTATGACTTCCTCTGATTTAGCCCCTCCCACCACTCTACAGGGCTGCTCCCGATTGGATGACGTGAAACAGAGCATCCTGCCAATCAAATTCAGGGCCCTGACGAGATAAAAACAGACTGACGCGGTTTGAGGTTGTTTGGATGATAAATGGATAAACGGAGGAGGACGAAGGGGGGGAGGCGGATAAAAATGGCAGCTGATGGATTTACGCCGACAGCTGCAGAACAGAGACGGTTTATTTATATTTAAATTTAACTGATTTAATAATAAAATAAAGATAATTAAGAAAAATGAGAGAAAAAATCAGGAGGTCAGATTTCAGAATAAAAGACTGAAATATTTACAGTTTTATCGGATTAAACTCATTTTTTTCACCCAATCAGACTCTTGAATTATTGACGTGAACGTGTCCTCCTCCCCAACACTAGGGGGCGATATGGGTCGCTGTTTCCGAGCCCATACAACCGTCAACAACAACAGCAGGTCGGTGTCAGACGTCAGAATCGTACAGCGTTGTTTTTGTCGTTCGTTGAGGAAATTGAAGAATAAATCTCTTTCTTGTTCCCAGTTAAATGTTAAAGGAAAAGTTGGCTCAAACGCAAAATTGACTAAAAATGTATTTTGTCAAAATTCTTGTTCCAGTTTTCTAAGTTCTGGTCAATGAAGACGAGGATTCGGAGGTGAGGACTTCGGTCTTTAGCGTTATGATGTGGATTTATCGTTAAAGTCGCACTCATCATTTTCGGAAACTTGGCCGAAGTCCAGACTGTTGTGGGAAGGAACAGGAAGTGATTCACTCAACTGGACGGTCCAGCCAGGCTAGCTAGTGTCGGGGAGGAGGACACGTTCACGTCAATAATTCAGTTTTCTCAGCTGCATGTTTACGAAGACGAGGAGAGAAGATTCAGAGAAAAAGACGAATTATGAGTTTAGTCGGATTAAACTGAGACTGTAAACGCTCTGAGTGAGGAAAACAAACTGGTTCACTCATAATCCAGACGTGTTCAAACACCTAATCTGGATTTTATGCACTTTGTGACTCCAGTTCAGTTCATGGATTTGTTTCTTCACTCCGACCTCGCTGTTAACAGATAAACTCTTTAAAACCGTAAACTGATCCGCTCCGATCCTCCATGGAGGTTCCAGTCCGTGTTTTCTCGCTCACCTTGCAGTTTTTCCACCAGTACTTGTTCTTGAGTTTGGCGGCGCTGCTCTCAAACTGCGAGGCTCCGGCCTGCAGCGCGTCGGCCCGATCGTCCAGCTCCGACAGCTTCTGATCTCTCTCCAGGACTTTGTCCACGTTCACACGCATGATGTCCACCACCTGACGGAGACAAGCACACCGACGCTCTCAACTGTAGCAGGTCAAGAGTCCAGAACCTCCTTAAAAAAGCCTCACAGACGGCGTCCTCACCTCGTCCACCTGCGCCTGCGTCTGCTGCAGTCGTCTGTTACTGGTCAGGTTCGGGGCCGCAGCCGGAGGACCCCCCTCACTGTCACCTCCAGCAGCTCCTTGGTTTCCTGCGGCGTCTGGAGTCGACCTGCAGACACAGAGACAGAGGAGGTCAGGAGGTGTTTGAGGTTAAGATGAAGTCCGTCTCCACTCAAGACCCAACGTCCTACGGGACACTTCTAAACCCGTTTTCACCGCATCCGTAACGGCGGCAGTTTTTGCAATCCGCCAAGTCCTACCTGATCCGTTTGTGAGGCGAATTTCATGGCGGATTACAGACGCAGGAATCATGAGAACTCACAAGAACGGATTCACGCTCAATCTCACGATAACGAGTTGTCTCTCTAAAGACAGACACATAGACATATAAGCAGTAGATTGTGTCCTTCCAGAGGAGGAAATCTACTTCTAGACTTCTAGAATCAGCATCTCCTCATCCATGGTGTCATCGGGGTGAAATGACGTCTAAAAACCTTTCACTTGTTCGTCGTTCGTGTTTTATTTTGAAAAGAAGTCGGTGTAAATTGACACGTTAACTTGAATGGTTACGATCAGCTACGATCGGAGGATACGACCTTTTAGGAGACGATCAGGATGAAGGTGGAGGTCGGAGGTAAAGTTCCTCACACACCGAGAGTGAAGCAAATATACGACACGAAATTACAAAACATTTGGAGGTGAATTTTGACGCTCCTGACGACACTCATCAAGCCTGATGTGATTTTACGACTTTCCGGGGAAAAAGACTCGTCCCGGGTCTTCAGCGAGAAGACTGATCCGACAGCAGACTGAGTGTTTCTCAGTTCTGATCAGACTCTAGTGTTGAGATGTCTGTCTGTCATGATGGACTGAGTCGGGTCAGAACCAGATAAGAACATTAAACTATAATCCATAAACGTAAGGGAACAACAGAGACCTGATGGAGCTGTGACTGAGTTTACAGTGAAAATACAGATGGTCTGTTGTATCTGAACAGGTTAGCTTAGAGCTAAAGTTACGTTAGCACAGATGAAAGTTCAAACAAAGACGTTTATCAAACTGTTAAAGCTCACAAACCATCGTCATCGGAGAAATCCGACACTATGACTCTCCACAAGTCGTCCTTCAGGTCGTTATCTTTGTAATGTTTGTGTCTTTGATCAAAAATCACTCTGTTCTCCGACACGGAAACAATCAGACGGTCGGCCATGTTGGATATACCGGTGAATCTGACGTCACAACAACACGAAATCTGATTGGTCAGAAGTTGACACACAGTCTGAGAAACTTTAGAAAAATCGACCGTGATCCGAAAAAATAAATGCTGAAATATCTCAGGACGGGAAAACGTTGCTGATGTGACGTTTGTGTTGACAGGATACGGGTTCAAAAAAAATATTGATGTCTGAAATAATCGCACGATAAAAACTGTCCCGGTGTGAAAGGAGCTTTAGGAGAACTTCGAAGGAACCAGAAGGGCGATTGGCCCCTCCCCCCTTCAGCACGCCCCTGTTAATGTTTTTTTAATTCAGCCTGAAATCAAAATGAAAAAACTTCTGAACTTTAAAAACAACAGAAATAAAAACGTCTTTGTCTCTCCGTGTCTCTCTCGTCTGCTCGTCCACTTTGAATATTAAAGAGAATTTTAATCTCAGAAACAGAAACAGAAACAGAAACAGAAACATGACTCATCAAAGTTTGGCCTCCGTCCATCAAACCAAAGACGGTTACTCAGCAGTTTAAGAGAAACGAGAAATAAAACCTGATTTAATACGACTGAGACGTTCAGACTCTCAAACATCAGGAGGTTTTTTTTCTCTTTTCTCTGGACACACAAAGAGCAAAATGAAGAAAGATTAGAGAGAGAGAGAGGGAGAGAGAGAGAGGGGACATGATGGAGGGAGATAAACATGCACGCGATTAAACCCCTCCTCCTCCTCCTCCTCCTCCTCCTCCTCCTCCTCCTCCTCCTCATCGTCAAAAACTCGGATCTAAAAACTAAAAAAACTAAAATGTTAAATTTCTCGACTCACTTCCTCCTGATTTTGTTTTGTCATGTTTTCAGCGTTTAAAGAGCGGAAAGGTTCAGCAGCAGAGCAGTCTGATGATGATGAAGATGGAGATCGAGAGGATGATGATGATGATGAAGAAGGAGAGGATGAAGAGTTTTGAGGTGACTCACTAAAAAACTGCTGCAGAAACTTCCAGACTGAGTCCATGAATTTAGGAACAGAGAAGATCAAAAACGACAAAAACGACAAAAACGACACTTCAGACGAACAAACAAACAAGTTTTTCTATTTTTTTAGATCAAGAATTAAAGTTTTTACTTTTATTTAACAGACAGAAAAAAGAGAAAAGAGGAGGTTTTAATTTTCAGAGGAAAAGGAGTAAAAAATAAACGAGTACTCACATCTCAGCGACGGCGGCGGCAGGATGAGGATGGAGATAATCTGAGAGAGAGAGAGAGAGGGAGGGAGGGGGAGAGAGAGAGAGGGAGAGGGGGAGGGGAGGGAGGGGAGGGAGGAGGGGCAGAGAGAGAGGGAGAGAGAGAGGGAGAGAGAGGGAGTCTGAATGTAAATGAACGATGACTTCACTTTTTCTTCGTGTTTTAAAATCACTGTTAAAGTTTAAAAAAAAAAAGTCGGACAGCGAGACGAAAAAATGACAATAAATAAATAAATTATTATTATTGAAAAAAAGAATAAAAATCTGTCACATCGACCCCGCCCCCCCCTACACACACACACACACACACACACACACACACACACACACTGTCGCGTTCATACTTATTTACTTATTTACTTAAATCTGTCGGCTGTAAAAGTTCAGCTTGAACTTTGACCTTGACCTAGGGACCGTCAGAAGGTCAGAGGATCTGAGAGTCCGAGACGAAATATAAGATTTTAAAAGGTCAGAAAGATAAAAAGGAGCGAGCCCGTTTAAAGATTTATAAGTTAATAATAAAATTTAAATCCTAAAACGCACAGGAAGTCCGAGAAGAGAGGCTAAAATAGAGGAGATGTGGTCGTATTTACGGCAAGAAGATAAAACACGAGCTGCTGCGGCGTTTTGAAGGAGCTGTAAACCATGAAGAGGTTTGACTGACACCAAAATAAAGAGCGTTACAATAATCAAGACGAGATAAAAGCATGAATAACCTTCTTAAAATCACTCAAAGATAAAAAGACTTGACCTTCTTTAAAAGACGATAAAAACTTCATTTATCTGCAGATCCATTTTCAAATCTCTGTCCATCAGAGTCTTTAAGGAAGGACTCAAAGGGGGACAGATCTGCTCTGGGGTCCAAAGACGACAGACTTCAGTCTGACTCTCATTTAAAGGGTTAAAATGGAGGAAACAGACGAGGAGACGAGGACAGACGAGGAGACGAGGAGAGACGAGGAGACGAGGACATGTTGGAGGACAAAGGAGTCAAAACGACTTCGACTTTGAGTGAAGACGAAGAAAATTTAAAATCTCTAAAAAAAAATTAAATTTTAAAATCTTGTTTTTGTTTCAGGAGTTTAGAGTCTTTGAAATCTTCATCAGAGAACATCTTCCTCCTCTCCCTCCTCTTCTTCCTCCTCTTCCTCCTCCTCTTTATCCCCCCCCCCCTTAACCTGCTGACTCAGGAGTCGTTAGTTTTTCTTCTTCTGCTGTTTTTTCGTGTTTTTGTCGATTTCCTCTGAAGATGTTCGTTTGTCGTCCTGCTGAGTCGACGTCAGGAAGTCCTGAAGTGAAACTAATGGAAGAACAAACTGATAATGAGTGTGTGTGTGTGTGTGTGTGTGTGTGTGTGTGTGTGTGTGTGTGTGTAACTGATCAATAACAGACCTGAGTGAACCTGTGTGACCTCTGACCTCAGGTGTGTCAGCAGGTTTTGAAGGTTCAGGAGAGTTACAGGAACTTCCTGTTGATGTTGGCGCCCCCCTGTGGTCAAAGTGAAACCTCTTATATCTGTTCTGATTCAGTTTTTCACATATTGATGAAACCTGATCAGACTGATCAGTTCTTAATGGTCATTTATTGACGGCTCTCTAACAGACATCGGGGGTCACCGTAACCAGGAAGTGTTTCAGGTCATTATGGATGAACTTTGACCTGATTATGATGAAATACAGCGACAGATTTAACGAAGACTGACCTGCTGCTGAACGTGATCGTAGTTAAATACGTAAAAATAAAGTGTTTCGATAAATCTCTCAGTTCTTCCAACGATTGATGAAATAATTAACGACAACAAATATGAACGTGAAAGTCGTAAAATTCTTTAAACTCTTTAAAGTTGTTAAAGTCGTTAAATTTTTTTAATTCGTTAAACTCTTTAAAGTCGTTAAAGTCGTTAAAGTCGTGAAAGTCGTGAAAGTTTATTTCGTCTTTCCCACGAAACACTTTCTGGAAAAACATCGACCTGAACTCTCGACTCTTTTCTATTTTGTAACTTTGAAAAAGAAACAGTTGAACATTTATTTTTAATTTTTACTTCATTATTTATTTATTTATTTATTTCCTTTAAAAATAAAAAGAAACAGTTGAATTGAAAAACAAACGTTTTCCGATCTGGAAGCAGAAAGAAGACGAATCTTCTTATTTCTGCCCTTTTATCAATTTACAAAGAACAAACTTAAAATTATAAAATGAAATAAAAAAGAAACAAAAATAAAAATATATAATAAAATAAAATAAAGCTGCTGACCTCCACAGACGGTCATTTACCATTTAGTTCTTAAGTTACAGTTAAAGTCACTTTAACGACAGAATCACAGTCAGAAATAACGAACAGATTTCTTTAACACTGTTTTTAATTAATGTTCTAAATGTTTGACGTCTTTGTTCAGATCGGTCCATAAACTGATTCACAGAAAAACAACATTCTGTTAACGTGAATCTTGTTTTTTAAAGATCTCTCTTTCTTTTAAATTAAACTTATTTTCTTTTTTTTTAAATTAAACTTATTTTCTATTCTTTTTAATTAAACTTATTTTCTCTTTTTTTATCTTTTCTGAATGTTGAAACTTTTTTTTATTAACTTTCAACATAAATTTACAGGAAACTTTAATCGACTTTGATCTCTTTATTGTTTTTTTTTTCGATTATTCTTCTTTTTATCTAAATAAATGAAGAGTAAATGTTTTACAGGCGTCTCCCTGAACTTCGATGAAGTCGGTCGGATGTGGAACAATCATGGTGTTTTATAAAATGTACAATCCTTTACTTTGTATAACAGAGATTTTGTTTTTGCCTTTTTTATAACGTTTCTAAAACAGATTCTCATCCAGCCTGACGCCCAAAAACTTCGTTTCCTTTCCTCCGTTAATTTCGACACCATCTCTATGAAAAAACATCAGGTTCCTCCACCATGTTTGACGGTGAGGATTCTGTTCTCAGGGTTGGAGGTTCCTCCTACATCTTTGTGGTCAAAAAAGTCCGTTTTTGTTTCATCTGACCACGAAACTGAAGACCACAAGTCTTCTTCTTCTTTGTCCAGATGAGGCCAAACGGGCTCTTCTGTGTGTCTTATCTGGAGAAGTGGCGTCCTCCTCGGTCTGCGTCCGTGGGACCCGGCAGTGTTCGGTGTCCATTGGACCGTCTGCCTTGAGATGTTTCCACCAGCAGAGCTCAGATTCACCAGGACGGCCTTGGCAGAGATCCTTGGATTCACTCTCCTCCTGGCAGCACAGGTGTCACTTCAGACCGCCGACCTCGTCCTCGGAGATTTATTCGTATTTTTTAGGAACACTTTGAACTGAAGCCACTGGAGCTTGAGAACATTCAGACACGGTCTTCTAGTCCTTTCCTGACTTGTGAGCAGCAGCAGGTCCTCAGTGAGCTCCTTTGTCTCAGTCATGACTGTCCAAACTCACCTGCAGAGAACAGCTGTTTCTCACCTGTTGAGTTGATTAAAACAGCTGTTCCTAATCAATCAGGGTGATCAGGATGTTTTAGACCAGGACAGTTTGGAGTGAACTCCTCCCACAGACTCTGACCGTTTACAGCAAAGAGTCTGAATAATTGAGTTCAGATGTAAATAAAAGCTCTGAAATATTTTCCTCTTGTTCATCATCTTCTGATCTTCTGGGAGACGTCTGTGTCACAAACCCTAACTTGTGAGGAGTCTGAATCCTTCTGGGCTTGACTGTAAATGATCTTAAAAGAAACTTTTATTTTATTCTACGACACAAACTGGACGAGCGACTAAGAAAGCGATTCGAACTTTGACTTTCTACGAAGCCTTGAGGTCGACTCGATGATCTGAACTGAATGATCAATGATCCAAATATCATCATTGATATCAAACTTTAGTGTTTTTGAAGCCCGACTATGATTTTTAATTTTTTAATTCCTTTAAAATGAATGTAGATCCCTGTGATCAATAATAGGTATTTGTTAAAGAACTGAAATAAAGGTTTCAATAATCACATAAAAACTGACCTGGAGGGTCTCTGAAAAAACTCAGACCAACAGAAACTCGATCAGAGACTTTATTCAGTAAATCCACCAAAAACCATCAGAAACCATCAGGACCTCATCTCTCTATCTCTCTCTCTCTCTCCCTCTCTTACTCTCTCCCTCTCTCTCTCTCTCTCTCTCTCTCACTCTCTCACTCTCTCTCCCTCTCTCTCTCTCTCACTCTCTCTCTCTCTCTCCCTCTCTCTCTCTCTCTCTCTCTCTCTCTCTCTCTCTCTCTCCCTCTCTCTCTCTCTCTTTCTCTCTCTCTTTCATGAGGTCTCTCTCTCCCTCTCTCTCTCTCTCTCTTCCCTCTCTCTCTCTCTCTCTCTCTCTCCCTCTCTTTCTCTCTCTCTTTCATGAGGTCTCTCCCTCTCTCTCTCTCTCTCTCTCCCTCCCTCTCTCTCCTCTCTCTCTCTCTCTCTCTCTCTCTCTCTCTCTCTCTCTCTCTCTCTCTCTCTCTCTCTCTCTCTCTCTCTCTCTCTCTCTCTCTCTCTCTCTCTCTCTCTCTCTCTCTCTCTCTCTCTCTCTCTCTCACTCTCTCTCTCTCTCTCTCTCTCTCATTGATCACAGTTTATATTTACAGCCTGATAACATACGGACAGTTCCAGTGCAGCACACAGACGGACGGACGGACGGACGGACGGATGAGGTGAATGATGGGAGTCTATTTTTGAGAAGTTAAAGGAGCTCTTTGTTTCCTCTCTGAGCGCGCACACACACACACACACACACACACACACACACACACACACAAGCGTCAGCTGTTAGTCTCAGAGAGAAGAAGCTGTTTCGGTGATAAATATGACGGTTACTGAAGAAGCGGCGAACTTCGTTTATTTAGAGTCGTGTTTGAACGATGGCTGCGGCGCTGAAGAGAAAAGACGTTCAGATATTTACAGTCAGGAGCGTTTTTACAGTAAATACAGTTTTACAGTAAATACAGTTTTACAGTAAATACAGTTTTTACAAACTGAACAGGATCAAACTCTTTTAAAGCAGGATTTTAAAATTAAACAGGATTTTAACTTCTTCAAAATAAAACAGATCTTCTGCAGCAGACCATCATCATCATCATCATCACCATCATCATCATCATCATCATCATCATCATCATCACCATCATCATCATCATCATCACCGTCATCATCATCATCATCATCATCATCATCATCATCATCATCCAGAGCAGCTTCAGGTGGAGGTCGTCAAACTGAACGACCTCCTCCACCTGCTCTGGATGATGATGGTGATGATGATGATGATGATGATGATGATGAAGGTGATGATGATGATGAGGATGATGATGATGATGATGATGACGGTGATGATGATGATGACGACCTGCTGCAGCTCTTCGCTCTTTTTCAGTCAGCGTTAACCGAACCTTGGAGACTCTTCGATCCTCTGATCTGGGTCTCCTGTCGTCTCTGATCCGGTTTAGAGAGAAAATAACTTCAGGAGGTTCTTTATAATTTATAAAACTAATAAACGGATCGTGACTTTTCTTTAAACGTCCTGAAAATGATCGTTGGTTCGTTTTTGATTTCTCTCCTCAGACAGAGGAAGTTTGTGTCCGTGAACGTCTTTAGAAACAAAAGTTAAATGTTTCTGATTTTAATTATCAGCTCTGATTAAAATGATTTTTACCAAATTAAAAACATTTTTGCACTTTCAGGTCGGGCGACCGTACATCTTTGTTTATAAAATCCTTCGTCGGCGGTTTTGCACAGAAGTTTAGAGTTTGTGTTGTGTGGACTAACTCAGTGTGTAAAAAACACTCGACCCGACACCAAAAACTCTCAAAATTAACTAGACTTGACTCTGAAGCTCCGCCCTGACGTGGTCGTGTCCTCAGAATGTGGTCACCTGACAGAAACTCACGAGACTTCCTTTAAAACACGCTCCGTTTAATTTTTGGGCTCTTATTTTTGTGATGTCTTTTAATTTGAAGGGCTAACCGAACTTGAGACCTGCCAAACACACGTCGTGTTTTTGATTTCTTCTGCTGATGAGCGTTGAGGACGGTGACCGTGTGTTCGGTTCAAAGTCGTAACGCTTCTGTCGGAGAAATAAAGACGCTCACCTGAAGCGTTCTCAGGTGAGAGGATCGAGTCTTGAAGAATCTGTTTTGTTTAGATTGACCTTCACTGAGGTGCCGTTACAGCCAACGACCACCAGAGGGCGGCGCAGACTCAGTGAGGGGTGAATCTGTCGCCCTTTAAAAACTTAGAAACAGGAAATGGGTTTTTTTTGAGGAAACGGATCAGAAACAGTTTGAGTTTGACTCTAATCGACCCGCTGACGTGTTGGTGACCAGAACCAGAACCAGAACCAGTTCTTCAAGTTCTGCGGGGGGGGGGGGGCGTGTGTTAAGGTTTCCTCCAGGTGAGCGGAGGGATGGCGGCGTTGGCGTCGCAGTACGTCTCTCTGCTCTCAGAGTCAGCGGGCAGCGCTGGTTTCCTCCTCTCCTTCTCCTCGCTGTCCGAGTCATCCACCGCCAGACTGATGAGCGAGGTCGACTTCCTGTAGAGGAGGGGAGGAGCGTCAGAGTGTGTGTCTGTGTGTGTGTGTGTGTTTTGGTGCAGGTGTGTGTCGGTCCGCGCTCACCTGTCCCCCGTCTGCGTGATGAGTCTCCTGCAGGTCTCCATCTGAACGTCCAGCCCTCTCTTCATGGAGCACATCTCCATGTACTCGTGAAGATGGCGGTTCATGTCGCTCTTCGCCGTGGCCAGTTCCAGCTGAAGAGAAGCGGCGGTTCTGTTAGGACTGCGGCTCAAACCTTCATCATCATCATCATCATCATCATCATCAGTAAGTGTGTGTGTGTGTGTGTGAGACAGGCTGACCTCGATCTGGTCGATGGTCTCCTGGTACTCCTTCTCTCTGGACTTGAAGAGCGTCTCCGTGTCTTTGATCACCTCCTCGATCGACTCCTCCTGCTGCTGAAGCTGCAGAAAACAAACATAGATGACGACACGAACCCGCGTCTACGTGAAGCAGAATCTAAGTTAGACTTTATCCAGAACTTCCACAGTAGAGATCCGAGTCCAGGTCCTCGTTGATCAACCGTTTCCACGAACGTTCAAAGTTCAGAATTGATCGACCTGTCCTTGTTCTTCTGAAAGTGAGTAAACTCTGAGCATGTGTACACACAAACCCTAGTGGTTGAACAGTGAAACTACAACCATTAAAGGAGTCACAGCGTTCAGCGATCTCAGACTTCACTCATGTTCTCTGTTCACTCGAATTAATAAAACTGATCAATGAATTATTGATCAGACAGTCAGAATGATCGGTTTCACAATCTATAAAATCAGCTGTGAGAGGACAACCTCAGAGGAAGTCTCACAAACACAAACACAAGTACACAAACAAACACAAACACAAACACAAGTATCCTGGTTTATTTTGTTCTGTTGGAGGACTTGGCGAAGCGTCTGCTCCTCCTCCTCCTCCTCCTCCTCCTGCTCCTCCTCCTCCTCCTCAGGGAGCGCGGCGTTTCCAAAGAGCGCTCTGATCAGTTCAGTGAGAACTCAGAGTGGATTCTCAGCAGGAACCGCTTCCCCAAAAACATCTGAACAGATTTATGATCTGAGATTTATAACCGTGTCGGAGCGAGAGACAAAACGCTCCAACGCCATCATCGCCGTGACCATCCAGCTCCTGTCCACGCTAACCCGACACTTCAGCCTGAGATCGGAGACATAGATGACATTTCACAGACAACGCTGACAGAATCATGTCGGCAGAGTTGATCAATAATTCCTCTGACCTCGACTTTCATCCAGTTCTCAAACACACGTCAGCAACACGCCGGAATAAAACCAGGACTTCACGCCATCGCCGGATTCCTGAACATGATCGGAGCCGTAGATTTGACCACATGGTCATAAAAGCACCTTCACACGATAAATTCAGTTTCATCAACAGGAAATGATTTCAGTCAATCAATGATCAATAATCTGAGACGATCATATGGATCATCTGTGAGTGTGAACCTCCATGATTTCAGCGAGGGGGAAAAAATCCATTAAGGCGTTTTTAAAGGGATGTTGATTCCATATATGGTCAGTTGGAGGCGTGTCTGAATGTTTAAGACCTGAACCTGTAAGTTTGTCTTGACAGGTCCAGGTCTAAAATAAGAGCGTCTCTAATCGGCTCTGATCCGACCTGGACCTGGACCTGGACTATTTAAAGTCCACTCACAGGTCAGCAGGTCGACTCCGCCTCTCTGTGTCAGAGTCAACAACAGCTGATTCTTCCTACGGCAGCTCAGCAGGACAAAAAACATCTCTGGTGTGTGTGTGCATGTGCGTGTGTGTGTGTGTGTGTGTGTGTGTGCGTGTGTGTGCGTGCGTGTGTGTGTGCGTGCGTG
>OY660884.1:92500-100000 GCA_962446985.1 Xyrichtys novacula | reverse complement strand
AGATCTATAGACACCAGAATGACTCTGAACTGTATGGAGTTCTGACGTCTCACCTTCGTTTGTACTCGTCCCTCTCTCTCTTCACCTTCGCCAGCACGTTGTACAGCGCTCTGATCTCAGGTGTGATGGTGTCGATCTGGACCCCGACCCCATCTGGGTGCGTCCAGGAGACGCCTGGACCCGTGACGCAGGACTCCCTCCCTGTGCCGAACCTGCGGGTGTGGTTGAAGGACCAGATCGTCCCGGGGAGGAAGCGCGGGGGAGGCGGCGGGGCGTTGGTGTTGGTCCCGGTGTTGGAGGTGAACTTCTCGTTGATGTTGGTGATGGTTCTGGTCGGGTCCGTGGGACTCAGTACCGGGCTGATGGGAAAACCTAAAGTGGTGAGGTTGGAGTTGGAGTCCGTGATGGGGTTCAGGTACTTGTTGTCGAAGAGGGGAGGGGGGTTCAGGGTGGGAGAGAGGAGGCCTCCGGGCAGGTAGGCCGAGTTGTTGGCGTTGTGGAGTGGGATGAGGCCCGGTCTGGGTGGGATCGGCCCGATAAATCCAGTTTGAACCCCCATCTCTTTGGTCTGCGGTCTCTGGTGTCCGTCCCCCCCGCCGCGGTTCTCCTCCAGAGCCTGCTGCAGCTGCTTCTCCAGAACCTTGTTCCTGCGCTCCAGCTCGTGGACTTTGGCCAGAAAGCAGCGGAAGCGCAGGTTCAGGGTCTTCAGGACACTGATGTTGGACCCCAGGTCGTTACGCAGCGCCGTGGCCGCAGGAGGCACGCGGTGCAAAGGGGCGTTCAGGTGCAGGTAGGCAAGGCCCGACGGGGGGAGGGAGCCCAGATCCAACCCAGACAACCCATCTGGCCCGAACCCACCATGGTCCCCCAGGAAGTAGCCAGGCTCCGGAATGGCGGAGTCGGTCTGACCTGGCATCTGGTGGTGCTGCTGCGGGGCCAGGAAACCGCTCTCCCCCAGAACCGGATTCATACTTGAGTAGGAAAATCTGAAATGCTCGAAATCCGGCATGAACCCAGACTTGGATGTGTTCAACTCTGCAGGTAATTCCGTTGAAGATCTGCTGGTTCCTCCTGGAGTCAGAGTCCTGCTCCTGGTCTCAGCAGATGATTGATTTTTAGGGCAGAGCTGAGGGTCGCAGTTAGATAACGGGGATTCTTTAGGGCCTAAAACTGCAGCAGAAATACAAAATCCTCTGTAACAAACAAACGCAGAGGAGTAAAGGTCGATGAAGACAGCGCAGCGTTCACAGAGGTGTCTCTATTCTCGGAAGCTCAGGAGGAGTCCTGTCGCAACATCCACTTTTACGCAGCATCTATTTCCAGCCAAGAGATCAGAGCAGCGAAGCGCACAGTCCAAATGTTTCTTCTGAGCCTCGGAATTAAGTGAGAACCTCACAGCCGACCTGGTACCTGTCAGACCGGGACACTGAGTCACTTTGGCACCAGATTATCCGGGGAAATGCGTCCGAGCAGAGAGTGGAGCGGCGCTGCTGCTGCTGCTGCAGAGATCAGGGAGAAGAAAACAGCAGTGAATGACTGCGGCTTTCACTTACCGTAATGACAGGGCTAAGAGCGCAGCGGGTATTCTGATTCATCTGCAGTAATGATCAGAGTAGAGGTGCACTTCTGTTATGAAGGGAAAACCTGTCTTTGGTCTCATACCGTCTTTTATCTTTTATCTGTCGTCTCTTATCTCTTTGACCTCCATCTTATTTCAGCTTTACTGTCTTTGTAGCTTTTGTTTCATCCTCTTAAAGGGAGATTCCGGCATAAAATTAATTTAGGGTCAAACACATCATAACATCTGAGGAGCCATAAACAAAACACCACCTTATAGCCACAATAATGCTCAGAACAGCACCACCTTTAACCCTCCTTTTCTTTTTTCTTCACTCCTCATGGTCTCTTTTTATGTTGCATGGTTCTTGTATCGTCTGGATTTCCTAATGACATGAAAATCAAATCCGTTTAAAATGAGCTTTTTGTTAATATTTGTCTTTTTCCATGTGCTTTAAGACTTTATGTCACAGCACTTTGTAAACTTCTGTTTTAAAAAGTGCTGTAAAAATAAAGTTATTATTATTATTATTATTATTATTGAAGTTATTATATCCTATTAATGTTTGAAATAGTTTGTATTTCACTCCAAAAGCAGTAGACTGAAGTCATAAATAACACTTAGTTCCCACAGAGTTTTATTCTTGATAAAGCTGAACTTACGGTAATGCTAATGCTAAAGTAGCAGGTAGGACATGCTGTGAACTCCTCCCCCTTTGTCCCTACCCTCCTATTTAAGACACCCGTCTACCTGCTCGCTGCCACATGGTCTGGACAGAGGAAATAAGGCCTGTTCATGGTGTTGGACCATCGATTTTGAGTCTTTTTTATCAGTGGCTGAATTGTGTGTGTGTGTGTGTGTGTGTGTGTGTGTGTGTGTGTGTGTGTGTGTGTGTGTGTGTGTGTGTGTGTGTGTGCGTGTGTGTGTGTTCTTTTAGATTGTCTGATTGTAGTTGCACTTTACCTGAGACATGGATAAATGTACGGACTCCATCAGCTGCTGTTTTGTGTCTTTTAGAGTTTGTTTTGTGTCGTTTGTATTTTAGGGATAGTCAATAAAAAGAACTTTTAGCAGAACCAACTGAGTTTTTTTTTACGGTTTTAAACATTTTCTTTTGTATAAATCTTTCTTTGTTATTCCCTCAGCACATTGGTTGGTTCCCCACACCTTTTTGTTGCAGTTTTAGGCGCACTGGGGCACCATAGTCTCCACTGGTTTGCAGTGATTCAGGTGTGGTGGGTAAATACACTCCTGGGACACTTCCTTTGGTGGACTGCCGTCCTCTTGCTAGCTCCCACTCATTCCCCCCTTCCCTTTGGATTAGTTTTAACTATCTGAAAGTGTTTTATTTATTCCTTGTCAAAAGAATCAATTGTAATAAAGTTTTTCAATCCACTTTATCAATAACAGACTCAACCTTTCATTCCCAATTCATCACTAACTGCTTTTTTTTCCTCTTCCAGGTCCAAACAGTTTTACATTTTAACATTACAGATAAATCTTGATTTTTGCTCGTGAACAACATCTCTGCCTCGTAGACTTTTCAAACCTGTGTAAGTCTGCTGTTTGAATGACGACTTCAAATTGGAATAAATTCCTTGGGTGAAAGTCCCTCGTGGCGTTGTTGGATGACCTTTGCACTTCCCTGAAATTGGCCTCCCCCACATGGCCACATTTGCTTAAATTTAGCTAGTTAAACTGTCACTACATAACTATGATTTAACGTCTGTTTTTATTCTTCTAATATCACTTGAAAAGTTGGCGTGGCGGATAAACCTGGCTGTGGTTAATGTTCATAATTCACCACAGTATACTGTACAAGAGCAGATTGGGACTAAAATCGTGTCATGATATAAATCCCATGATCAAATTCAGATGTTGTTCAATCATACCTGCAGATTTCTACATACAGGTGTGGTCAGTGGGCTGCAGGTGTCTTCATCAGACATCCTATGGTTACCACAGGATTTCAGTCCAAAGCTGATGTTGCCCTCTAGTGGACTTTTCCTGAAGTACAGCCTTTTTCTTTTGAACTCATACTCTGTGCCCTTATTTTGAAGAGAGAAACAAACATAATGTAAGTCGTGTTTTACTCTGAAAAGTCCTCCGATAGGTGAAAGGATTATGGGCTGAGTCCTGATGAACAAATTATCCACAGAGTGGAGGCAGATTTTCTGTAGCTTAAAAATCCTCTTTTTATGGACTGGGAAAAATAATCGTATATATATATATATGTATATATATGTATGTTTATATATATATATACGTATATATATGTATGTTTATATATATATATGTACGTTTATATATATATATATATATAAATATACATATATATATACGTATATATGTATGTGCGTATATATATATATATGTACGTTTATATATATATATATAAACATACATATATATACGTATATATATATGTATGTTTACATATATATATATATATATGTATGTGCGTATATATATATTCATACTTATATATGTATATATATTTATTTATTTATTTATATATACACACATATATGTGTGTGTGTGTATGTATGTCTGTGAATATATATGTGCGTATATATATGTATGTCAATATATATGTATATATATATATATATACACATACATATATATAATTATTATAAATATTAAATGACACGGTCAATTTTAAAACGGCTCAAGTGCTGTGAAAAGCAACACAAAGTAAGTGTGCATTTCTGTTTGTGGTGTTGGACTCCGGAATTGTCTGGGTCTCACTTTTGTAGCGATGTGAATTTATAATAAATGTTTTAAGATTAATATTTGATCATAATCTTAATTTATGACATTTATGGACTCGTTAAAAGGGGCACCACCCAACTTTAATATGGGAAAATAAAGAAAAACAAAAGTTTAATTCAGAGATGAAACATTGAGTCAATCTTAACTTGATCAATCTCCACTTCTGGGAGAACACTTACAGACAAGAACAGATGAATGAAAGATTCAGAGTCAGGCTAGGATTACTAAAGTTAATGATAGTGAGTGAATATGCTGTAACATATTAACCTACATTAACTTTGGTGTAAAGATAAATTGAAAGGTTATCTGAATTATGAAGCATGAGACAGCATCAGCCCTGTTCTGGACTCAGGAGGTTTGGATACTTAAGTGAGACTGGTCGTTGGAGAAGATGGAGCAGGTTCAGAAGGTCCAGGCCACCGGTTCGAGAGGTTCAGCTCTGAAGGGGACCGAAGTCAGATGAAGGAAAGTCTGGGAGTCACTGCACACAGATATATTTTAACGCAGCTAAATAAGAAATTTTGAACATCCTATACTATGTCATTATGATCAGACTATACTATGGCATGTTTATACATCCTAAAAACAGAATTTTGTTTTTACTCCAAAATCGGAATTTTTGGTCATAGTATACTATGTTGCCTTTTTTTTGGACTAAAATATGAAAAAAAAATTCTGGCTAAAACCTGACATTTTTAAGATCCTATACTATGGCATGTTTTTTTCATCCTAAAAATTGAATTTTGTTTTCACCCTTAAATCTGAAATTTTGGTCATAGTATACTATGTGTTTTATTTTTTCAGACCAAAATATGTTTTTTTTTTTCAGCAAACATATGTTTTTTTATATCCTATACAATGTCATTTGGATCAGACAATACTATGGCATGTTTAGTCATCATAAAATCTGAATTTTGTTTTCGCTCCGAAATGTAAAATTTTGGTCATAGTAAACATCTGTTTTTTTCTGGGAGTAAAATATGAATTTTTTTCAGGCTAAAATATGACTTTTGAAGATCCTATACTTTGGAATATTGATCAGACAATACTATGGCATGTATTTTCATCCAAAAACTTAAGTTTGTTTTCACTGTAAAATCTAAAATTTTGGTCATAGTATACTATGTTTTTTTTGGACGAAAATATAAAGAAAAAATTTACAGTTAAAATATGACATCTATGGCATTATGATCAGACATTACTATGTCGTGTTTTTACATCCTAAAAACAGAATAGTGTTTTTACTCTGAAATCTGAGATTTTGGTCATATTATACCTTTTCATTTTTTTTCGGACCAAAATATAAATTTTTTTTTACAGCCAAATGATGTTTTGATTACACTATATTATGGCATGTTTTTTCATCCTTAAATCAGAAACTTTTTCTCATCCTTAAATTGGAAATTTCATCATGCAATAATGTTTTTTTCTGACTAAAATATGATTTCTTTTGTTGCGCTAAAATATTACCTTTTTAAAATCCTATACTATGGCATTTTGATCAGACAATACTATGGCATTTATTTTCTTCCTAAAAACAGAATTTTGCTTTTTCATCCTAAAATCTGATATTTTGGTCACAGTACACTGTAGATTTTTTGGAGTAAAATAAGAATATTTTTCCCCCCGCTAAACTATGACAATTTTAACATGCATGGCATGTAGATCAGACAAAACTATGGCTTTTTTTTATCCTTAAAGCTGAATTTTTTTTATCATCAAATCTGATTTTTTTGTCATAATATACTATGACTTTTTTTAGCTTAAAATATAATTTTTTTTTACGCAAAATTGTGACATTTTTAAAAGTGGTTACCGTAACTTTAACCCTTAGACAGAAACAGGGTCATTTCTCAAAACAATTAAAATTCAAAATTAAAGATTGGAATCTTTTATAAACACATAATTTGAAGATAATATCTCAAAGCTCGTAATTTGGAATCTTTCTTACAACTAACATTTGAAATGTATGCCCCAAAATCTAAAATGTATCCAACCCCAACCCTACGTTTCAACCTAATCTAAACTCTAGGTCTGGCCTTTACCCTGTGTCTAACCCTAAATGTAGTTCTTACACCAATTGTAGGTCTAACCCTAACCCTAACAAAAATTATAGCCCTAATCCTAAGCCTGGGTTTAACCCGAACCCTAGGTCTAGCCCTAACTCTCATCTATCCTTGGTGTAAGCCTAGGTCTAAACCTGACGATAACATTATGTCTAACCTGAACTGTATGTTTAACCCTACGTCCTAGGTTATAACCCGAACTGTAATCATAGCCCTAACTTTAATTTAGCTGCAGGTTTAATCCTTACCCTAGCCCTGACTCTAACCCTAGGTGTAACCCTAACCCAGCTCAAATATTAACCCTAACCCTAACCGTAGTGTTTGAAACTACTATCTAAGGTTGTTCTTGAAAATCTGTTTAACCATTGACATTTCAAATTTCAAGTTGTACATCTATCTGAAACTCACCTTAGGTCTTATAAAAACCCTAGGTCTGGTCATTACACCAATCTTGGGTCTAATCATAACCCTAACCCTAGGTAACCCTATCCCTAACCCTAACCCCTGATCCCAAACCCTTACCCCAACCCTAGCCCTAACCAAAACCCTAACCCTTACCCTAGCCCAAACCCTAACACTAACCGCTAACCCTGACCTCATTAAACCTATAACCTATAACCCCTGATCCCAAACCCTAACCCTAACCAGATCTCTAACCAAAACCCTAACCCTAATCCTAACCATAACCCTTACCCAACCCTAATCCTAACCCTAACCCTAGCCCTAACCCCTAAACCAAACCTAATTAACACTATAACCACTGATCCCAAACCCTAACCCTAGCCCTAACTCTAGGCTTAACCCTAAGCCTCATTAAAACTATAACCCCTGATCCCAAACCCTAACCCAAACCCTAACCAGAGCCCTAACCCTAATCCTAACCCAAGCCTAACCCTAACCATTACCCTAGCCCTAACCCCAGCCACTAAACCTAGCCCTAACCCTAACCCTAGCCACTAACCCTAGCCCTAACCCTTATCCTAGCCCTAATCCTAAACCTAGCCACTAACCCTAGCCCTAACCCTAACCCTAGCCACTAACCCTAGCCCTAACCCTAGCAACTAACCCTAGCCCTAAAACCCTAGCCACTAACCCTAGCCC
>OY660884.1:77500-90000 GCA_962446985.1 Xyrichtys novacula | reverse complement strand
AAATGTCAAATCATGACTATTTTTAGCGTATTATGAAGTTTAATAATTAATAATGAATTAAAAATAATTAGTACAAATAAATTATTAGTTTTTAAAGGTTAGGGTTAGGGGTCGGGGCTAGGGTTAGAGAGGTTAGGGTTAGGGTTAAGGCTAGGGTTAGGTTTAGGGCAAGATCTAGAGGTTAGGGTTAGGGCCAGGGTTAGGGTTAGATTTTATTCCCGAGGGTTAGGGTTAGGGATAGGGTTAGGGTTAGATTTTGATCCCCGAAGGTTAGGGTTAGGGTTAGGGATAGGGTTAGGGTTAGATGTTTGATCCCCGAGGGTTAGGGTTAGGGTTAGGGATAGGGTTAGGGTTAGATTTTGATCCCCGAAGGTTAGGGTTAGGGTTAGGATTCTGGTTAGGCGTTAGATTAGGGCTAGGGGTTAGGGGTCAGGGGTTAGTGATAAGGGTTTGGTGGTTAGTGATTAGGGGTTGGTGGTTAGTGATCAGGGGTCAGGGTTAGGCATTAGAGCCCCTAATCACATGTGGATGTAAAACAAAAATTGATTAAAATTTGATATTAAGGCCAATTGGTTCTTTGGTTTGTAATAAATAAATCCATCTCCTCTCCATGTTTTTCCTGTCTTTATCTGTCCAGAGTAAGTTACTCTGGATCCCTGCCATCCTGATGGCGTCGATGCCGTGGTGTATGAAGTGTTGTACAAGGGGAGTATTAGTTTCTTTTTGATTTTTTATATTGTACCTATGTTGCCACATTCTTGTTCGTAACGTATTTTTTGTTTCTCCAATGTATTGTTTTCCACATTTATTGCAAATTATAATGTAAACACAGTTTTTAGTTTGTAATGTGAATTTTTGTTTGATTTTAAACATTGTTTTATCCAATTTGTTTGTTACATAGGTCAATGTCTGGAAAAAATTCAATTTGGGGTTTGTATCAATTGGTTGTACCTGATTTAATTTGGCCCGTACTAAAATGTCTTTTAAATTTTTACTTTTTCTATAGGCTAAAATAATTTGGTGGTTTTCCAATAACCCTGGATCTCCAATTAAGTGTTTGTAATTATTTTTAATCTGTCTATTTATAATTTTAGTCACTGTCGAATATTGGGTAATTAAGGGAATAATTTTTTTGTTTGTAATTTTTGTTTTTGTTTCTTTAAATGATTTTAGACATTGCCTCAAAAATGATCTGGAATAACCCCTCTTTCTTAATGCTACAAATAGAATTTTTACAGCTTCCCAAAAATCCTTTTGTTGTGTACAAATTCGATGAAAACGTAATAACTGTGATTTAACTAGACCTTTGAAGGTGTGCTTTGGATGAAAACTGGTTTTGAACAGTAAGGCGTGAGTATCTGTTTTTTTGAAAAATACTTTGATGTCTAAACTACCATCTAAAGAAAACGATGACCCCTTGTATACTGTCGTATCCAAGAAATCAATTTTATCTTCATGGATTTCATATTTTAATTGTATTGAGGGATCATGACCATTTAAAATTTGCATGAATTCCTCGAATTCTGCACGGGAATAACACCAAATTCCCCAAATATCATCCAGATATCTGAGGTAATGAAGAGGTTTCTTTTGGCATTTTGCCAAGACTTCCTTCTCCCAATTTGCCATAAAAATATTTGCATAAGCTGGGGCGAATTTTTTACCCATTGCTGTTCCCTTAATTTGTAAATAAAACTCCTCGTTGAAAACAAAATCATTCCTAGTCAAATTAATATCTAATAATTTAATTAATTCTTCATCTGGCCTATCATTATCTGGGTGGTCTCTGAAAATATTTTTTACTGTTTCTATTCCTGCCTGTATGTCTATATTTGTGTATAAGCTATCTACATCTAAACTAAAGAATAATGAGTTTTGTGGGATCCTCAATTGTTTGATGATGTCAATGAAATGATATGTATCCTTTACATATGAAGCATGGAGCATGGACAAGGGATTTAAATAATGATCAATAAATTCTGCCGTATGGTAGGTTTCACTCCCACAATCTGAAACAATTGGTCTGCCTGGGGGTATTTCAAATGGTACTGTCCATTTCTCTGGATCTTTATGAACTTTTGGCAGAATATAAAATCGTCTTTCCCGAGGTTCTCCTTCACCCTTGAGGTACTGTGCCTGTTTTTTTTATTAATGTATTTCTTGGTTTTTAAAGTGTCGATGATATCATGGACGATTGGAACTGTTTTCAAATAAAGTGGCTCTGTTAATTTTTTATAATATTTTTTATCATTTAATTGGCGCCAAACTTCTGTGACATATTGATCTCGTCCCATGATCACAACTACACTTCCTTTATCTGCAGGTTTAATAATTATTTCTTTGTTGTTCCTTAACTCTCTAAGTGCCTTTATTTCTTGTTGTGTCAAATTTGATTTTTCCAAATAGAATTTAAAATAATTTTTAAGGTCCTGATTGTCTTTATGAATTAATGTGTGGATTTCCTCTGGTAATTTTTCTAAGGGTGGGGTCCAAATTGATGTCGGTGTAAATGGTTTAATTGTACTTATTTTGTCATCATTAAAATATGTTGCTAATTTTAATCGTCTGTGATAATTTTGAATGTCCAATTTTAATTGATTTTTTTGATGTTTTCTCGAATCTAAGGTAGGAATGAAGGTGAGTCCTCGATTTAAAAGATCTAATTGGGCTTCGGTGGGAGTGAATGTTTTTGTCAATATGATGACATTTTGTGACGAAAGGGGCTGTAGCCCCTCGTGCCCCTCCGTCTCCTGGCTTAAGGGGCTTTCAAGTTTAAATGGCTGACCCAGTGGTCAAACATTGATTTAGCTGTTGTTCTTGTCCAATGTATGTGGTCTACCTCTGTCAGAAATTTGTCTCTTTCAAGAGACTCGATATACGGCATGTTCCTGAATATGTAGGCGTTCAGCAGTTGCAGATTTAATTTTTCCTGGGTCGGTAGGAATGCAGAGTAGTTAATTTTTGGGATCCAGATTTCTGCGTATGGGAATTTGTTTTTTGCCAATCTGACTGCTGCTTGTAGCTGCTTAATGGACGTCTCCTTAACTTTTTGTGCTCTAGCATTCAGACCAAATGAGAGCAGCACTTTCTCCACTGTCACCTCACTGGTTGCGTTGGACAGAATGCCCTGTGCGTGGCGAAAGTTAGCCCCTGGATAGCTGTCTATCTGCAGGTCTGGAATAGAATGCATTGGCATCCTGGCCAGGTTGGAGTCACCAATGAACAGCCATTTTTTGGTCACAGTCAAGCTCCAGTCTGTCATTTTCTTGTCCGTATTAATGTGTCTTTTTGGTTTGTATGTTGTAGGTTTTGGGGGAGAGGGAGAGTTTCCCTCCAAAAACTCCAGAAGCTCCCTGTCCAGCTCCAACTGGGAGTTCTGTGTCCCGACCGGATCTCTATGAACCTGTGCGGTGACACAGATCTTTTGTGGAGACAGAACAGGAGTTGTGTCCAGCTCCGTGGCCTGGTCTTCCTCTATGTGTGAGTACTGTTTTGTATTGTTTGTAGGTGTTTGTTTCTCATTTTGTTTGTTTTGTTGTGGTTCTGTGTGTGGTGTGTGGACTGGAGTTTGAACGTGAACAGGACGCTTGGTCCTCTGTTCTTTGGGAGAAGCCCTAAACGGATAAGTGGGGCTGAGATGGAGTTCGCCCTCTGTGTTGTCTCCCAAAATGTCACTCAGAACCTGAGCTGTTTTGCCCAGGCCTGGTTTAGTGACAGGTGTGGAGGTTATTTCCCTGCTCGGTGTCAGCTCCTGTATAATATCCTCCCAAAAAGCCTTTTGGGAGGGAGTGAACTCCGGAGTTTTGGACCTTGGAGCAGTCTGAGGTGTTTTGTTTTGTTGTGGTGGTGTTTTCTGTTGTTGTTGTGGTGGTGGTGTTTTGGTTTGTTGTTGTTGTGCTTGTGCTGACTGTGTTTTTTGTTGTGGTGTCTGCTTTGTCTGTACATGTTTTTCCACAGATTGTGGAGCAGGCTCCTCGGTGGGAACCACAACCTCCTCCAGGAACTGCACCTGAGATGGATCCTCCTGACTCCGGCGTCTGTTCCTGGTTGAAGCTGATGGTGAGTGTTGCAGATCATTTTGTTTTTCCTGTGCAGCAGCAGGCTCAGAAGGGGCTGCCTGTCTGTCCTGTGCTGCATCAGGCTTCACACATGAGGCTATCAAAGCCTCCGCATGGTCAATAACCTCCTGTTTTATGCGAGACAGATTTTTCCGAGCCCATCTCGTGGCCACAGCGAAGGCGCTCTTCCACTCTTGAGGTGGCTCTCTGGAAAGATCTGCCTGCATTTTCTCCAGCTCAGCAGTATAGTGGTCCTGGAGAATGACCAGTGTAGTGTGGCCCCAGTTTTTTGCATTCCCCATGATCATATCCAGGGTGTAAGTTGTTGGATTTGCTGGTTTGATCATGGTTGTCAAATTATCCACCATACGTGCTATCATTTTTGGATCCTGTTTTTCAGGTCCTGGGGTCACATTTTGAAGGTGGTGAACCATTTTAATAACAGAGTGTAATTTTCTGACCATTTGTCCGAATTGGGGGTCATGTACGGGTGCTTGCTGTGTACTTGGAGCAGGCATGGGTCTGCTCTGCTGTGTGGTGTTTTGGTGGTTATACGGGCGCCTGTAAGGAAATCCCCCCTGGTTACGGGTGGGGTTTCCCTGGTGTAACACAGATGCATAGGACCCTGATTGAGGTCCCCAAAATCTGGGTCGATAATGAGGAGGAGGTCCAGGTCTGCGGGGACGTGAGGGAGCAGAGAACCTTGGGGGAGGCACAGGCCGGTTAGGATTACGGGAAAAGGGGGACTGTCTCCTAGGATAGGAGACAGGAGGTGCACGGTCCATCCCCCTGTTCCCCGTCCCCCACGACCCCGTTTGGTACTGCTGATTATTAGTGCGGTACGGGCGTCGACCACGCCTTCTCCCGTATCGCACTTCAGTCCAGTCTTGTTGCTCATAAGTCATGATTGTTTTTAATCTTTTTAATTATTTATTACTATTTATTAATGTACTGTATTTATTAAACTATGTATTTATTTATTTGTGTATCTATCTATCTTTTTATTAATCTAATGAAATGAAAAAATATTTAAAACAAAAACTGTATATAAAAAAATGAATTGTTCTTTTATTTTTTTATGCTTTTTTTTGTTTTTTTCTGAAATCAAAATGAAATAAAAGAAAGAAAACCAAATAAAATGCCTATGAGGAGGAAGAAATAAAGAAAAGGTGTGATAAAGAGTGCCCAGTCGCGACGTTTCGACCGCTGTGGGTCTTCTTCAGGCTATGGGCACAAAAGAAAATATGTCTGGACTTGTTTTAGTGTGTGTAGGAGATGTTTTCTCTTCAGGAGACATATGAGAAGTGAAGAAACAGAGCTCTGTGTGCGTGTGTTATTTATAGGGGCGTGGGAGAGAGCAGAGCCAGACGGGGGCCCCCCGGCCGTCTGGATACCGTCTGGGTGCAGTTAACCCCATAAATGCCAACTAAAATTAAATGACCTGAATGTTAATGCCTAATTAGAACTTTTTACCCTCTTTTTAAGTGATTAAACTTTATGAATTGTAATTGTAATGCCCAATTTAGAAATTTCTACCCTGTTTTAGCTGATTAATTGTAATTTTAAGGCCCAATTTAGAATGTTTTCCCCTCTTTTTAACAGATTAATTGAAAATGAATTGTAATTTAATGCCCCATTGAAACTTTAGTCTTTTAGATCCATAATTGCCAATTAGTATTTTAATGAAGTTGAATTTTAAAGATAGTTGTAGTGTTTTTAGCCCTTAATCCTTTTTAAATGTTAGATAAGATATGCATTTTTAATATTTATGGTTTAAATGTCAAATCATGACTATTTTTAGCGTATTATGAAGTTTAATAATTAATAATGAATTAAAAATAATTAGTACAAATAAATTATTAGTTTTTAAAGGTTAGGGTTAGGGGTCGGGGCTAGGGTTAGAGAGGTTAGGGTTAGGATTAAGGCTAGGGTTAGGTTTAGGGCAAGATCTAGAGGTTAGGGTTAGGGTTAGGGCCAGGGTTAGGGTTAGATTTTATTCCCGAGGGTTAGGGTTAGGGTTAGGGATAGGGTTAGGGTTAGATTTTGATCCCCGAAGGTTAGGGTTAGGGTTAGGGATAGGGTTAGGGTTAGATGTTTGATCCCCGAGGGTTAGGGTTAGGGTTAGGGTTAGATTTTGATCCCCGAAGGTTAGGGTTAGGGTTAGGATTCTGGTTAGGCGTTAGATTAGGGCTAGGGGTTAGTGGTTAGGGGTCAGGGGTTAGTGATAAGGGTTTGGTGGTTAGTGATTAGGGGTTGGTGGTTAGTGATCAGGGGTCAGGGTTAGGCATTAGAGCCCCTAATCACATGTGGATGTTAGGGTTAGGGTTAGGGGTTAGGGTTAGGGTTAGGGTTAGGGTTAGGTTTACGGGAAAAGGGGGACTGTCTCCTAGAATAGGAGACAGGAGGTGCACGGTCCATCCCCCTGTTCCCCGTCCCCCACGACCCCGTTTGATATTGCTGATCAGTGCGATACGGGCGTCGACCACGCCTTCTCCCGTATCGCACTTCAGTCCATTGTTCTTGCTCATAAGTCATAATTGTTTTTTAATCTTTTTTAATTATTTATTACTATTTATTAATGTGGTGTATTTACTAAACTATTTATTTATTGGTGTTTTATTTATTTATTCAAATTAAGGTATTAAAAACAAAACAGTATAACAAAATAAATGAATTGTTCTTATTTTTATATGCTTTTTTGTTTTTTTGTGAAATAAAAATGAAATAAAATGAAATAAAAGTGATAAAAACAAAATAAAATGTGTATGAAAATGAAGAATTGAAGAATAAAGGATGAAAAAAGTGCCCAGTCGCGACGTTTCGACCCGCTTGGGTCTTCTTCAGGCTATGGGCACAGAAAGGGATATGTCTGGACTTGTTTTAGTATGTTGATGAGATGCTTTCTCTTC
Organism: Xyrichtys novacula; assembly: GCA_962446985.1. Lineage (NCBI taxonomy): Eukaryota > Metazoa > Chordata > Actinopteri > Labriformes > Labridae > Xyrichtys > Xyrichtys novacula. The sequence continues at coordinate 83,033 of OY660884.1, read as the reverse complement.
ATGAGACATATGAGAAGTGAGAGGAGTAAGCTGTGAGTGCGTGAGTTATTTATAGGGGCGTGGGAAAGAGCAGAGCGCAGCTGCACACCAATGACCCAGACGGGGCCCCCGGCCGTCTGTGTGCTCTCTGGGTGCAGTTAACCCCATAAATGCCAACTGAAATTAGATGACATGAATGTTAATGGCCAATTTGAATGTTTTTACCCTCTTTTAACAGATTAATCTTAATGAATTATATTTGTAATGCCCAATTAGAATTTTTTATCCTCTTTTTAACTTATTTAATTTAATGAATTGTAATTGTAATGCCCAATTTTAACGTTTGCCAATTAGAATTGTAATGAATTTGGATTTTTAAAGACAGATGTAATTATGAGATATATATTTGTAATATTTATGGTTTTAGTGTAAAATCATTACTATTTTTAGCCTATTATGAAATGTAATAATCAATAATGGATTAAAAAGAATAAAGTAAAATAAATTATTAGTTTTTAAAGGTTAGGATTAGGGGTCAGGGCTAGGGTTAGAGAGGTTAGGGTTAGGGCCAGGGTTAGGGTTAGATTTTATCCCCGAGGGTTAGGGTTAGGGTTAGGGATAGGTTTAGGGTTAGATTTGATCCCGAGGGTTAGGGTTAGGGTTAGATTTTTGATCCCCGAGGGTTAGGGTTAGGGTTAGGGATAGGTTTAGGGTTAGATTTGATCCCGAGGGTTAGGGTTAGGGTTAGGGTTAGGGTTAGATTTTTGATCCCCGAGGGTTAGGGTTAGGGTTAGGATTCTGGTTAGGCGTTAGATTAGGGCTAGGGGTTAGTAATTAGGGGTCAGGGGTTAGTAATTAGGGGTTGGTGGTTAGTGATTAGGGGTTGGTGGTTAGTGATTAGGGGTCAGGGTTAGGCATTGGAGCCCCTAATCACACGTAGATGTAACAAAAACTAATTAAAATTTGATATTGAGGCCAATTGGTTCTTTGGTTTGTAATAGATAAATCCATCTCCTCTCCATGTTTTTCCGATCTTTATCTGTCCAGAGTAAATTACTCTGGATCCCTGCCATCCTGATGGCCTCAATGCCGTGGACAATAAAATGTTGTACAAGGGGAGTATTAGTTTCTTTTTGATTTTTTATATTGTACCTATGTTGCCACATTCTTGTTCGTAACGTATTTTTTGTTTCTCCAATGTATTGCTTTCCACATTTGTTGCAAATTATAATATAAACACAGTTTTTAGTTTGTAATGTAAATTTTTGTTTGATTTTGAACATTGTTTTATCCAATTTGTTTGTTACATAGGTCAATGTTTGGAAAAAATTAGATTTGGGGTTTGTATCAATTGGTTGTACCTGATTTAATTTGGCCCGTACTAAAATGTCTTTTAAATTTTTACTTTTTCTATAAGCTAAAATAATTTGGTGGTTTTCTAATAACCCTGGATCTCCAATTAAGTGTTTGTAATTATTTTTAATCTGTCTATTAATAATTTTAGTCACTGTGGAATATTGGGTAATTAAAGGAATAATCTTTTTGTTTGTAATTTTTGCTTTTGTTTCTTTAAATGATTTTAGACATTGCCTCAAAAATGACCTAGAATAACCCCTCTTTCTTAATGCTACAAACAGAATTTTTACAGCTTCCCAAAAATCCTTTTGTTGTGTACAAATCCGATGAAATCGTAATAACTGTGATTTAACTAGACCTTTGAAGGTGTGCTTTGGATGAAAACTGGTTTTGAACAGTAAGGCGTGAGTATCTGTTTTTTTGAAAAATACTTTGATGTCTAAACTACCATCTAAAGAAAACGATGACCCCTTGTACTCTGTTGTATCCAAGAAATCAATTTTATCTTCATGGATTTCATATTTTAATTGTATTGAGGGATCATGACCATTTAAAATTTGCATGAATTCTTCGAATTCTGCACGGGAATAACACCAAATTCCCCAAATATCATCCAGATATCTGAGGTAATGGAGAGGTTTCTTTTGGCATTTTGCCAAGACTTCCTTCTCCCAATTTGCCATAAAAATATTTGCATAAGCTGGGGCGAATTTTTTACCCATTGCTGTTCCCTTAATTTGTAAATAAAACTCCTCATTGAAAACAAAATCATTCCTAGTCAAATTAATATCTAATAGTTTAATTAATTCTTCATCTGGCCTATCATTATCTGGGTGTTCCCTAAAAATATTTTTAACTGTTTCTATTCCTGCCTGTATGTCTATATTTGTGTATAAGCTATCTACATCTAAACTAAAGAATAATGAATTTTGTGGGATCCTCAATTGTTTAATAATGTCAATGAAATGATATGTATCCTTTACATACGAGGCATGGAGCATGGACAAGGGATTTAGATAGTAATCAATAAATTCTGCCGTATGGTAGGTTTCACTCCCACAGTCTGAAACAATTGGTCTGCCTGGAGGTATTTCAAATGGTACTGTCCATTTCTCTGGATCTTTATGAACTTTTGGCAGAATATAAAATCTCCTTTCCCGAGGTTCTCCTTCACCCTTGAGGTACTGTGCCTGTTTTTTATTAATGTATTTCTTGGTTTTTAAAGTGTCGATGATATCATGGACGATTGGAACTGTTTTCAAATAAAGTGGCTCTGTTAATTTTTTATAATATTTTTTATCGTTTAATTGGCGCCAAACTTCTGTAACATATTGATCTCGTCCCATGATCACAACTACGCTTCCTTTATCCGCAGGTTTAATAATTATTTCATTGTTTTTCCTTAGCTCTTTAAGTGCCTTTATTTCTTGTTGTGTCAAATTTGTTTTTTCCAAATAGAATTTAAAATAATATTTAAGATCCTGATTGTCTTTATGAATTAATGTGTGGATTTCCTCTGGTAATTTTTCTAAGGGTGGGGTCCAAATTGATGTAGGTGTAAATGGTTTAATTGTACTAATTTGGTCATCATTAAAATATGTGGCTAATTTTAATCGTCTGATAATTTTGAATGTCCAATTTTAATTGATTTTTTTGATGTTTTCTCGAATCTAAGGTAGGTATGAAGGTGAGTCCTCGATTTAATAGATCTAATTGGGCTTGGGTGGGAGTGAATGTTTTGGTTAATATGATGACATTTTGTGACGAAAGGGGCTGTAGCCCCTCGTGCCCCTCCGTCTCCTGGCTTAAGGGGCTTTTAAGTTTAAATGGCTGACCCAGTGGTCAAACATTGATTTAGCTGTTGTTCTTGTCCAATGTATGTGGTCCACCTCTGTCAGAAACTTGTCTCTTTCTAGAGACTCGATGTACGGCATGTTTCTGAATATGTAGGCGTTCAGCAGCTGTAGATTTAGTTTTTCCTGGGTCGGTAGGAATGAAGAATAGTTAATTTTTGGGATCCAGATCTCTGCGTATGGGAATTTGTTTTTGGCCAATCTGACTGCTGCTTGTAGCTGCTTTATGGATGTCTCCTTCACTTTTTGTGCTCTAGCATTCAAACCAAATGAGAGCAGCACTTTCTCCACTGTTACCTCACTGGTTGCGTTGGACAGAATGCCCTGTGCGTGGCGAAAGTTAGCCCCTGGATAGCTGTCTATCTGTAGGTCTGGAATAGAATGCATTGGCATCCTGGCCAGGTTGGAGTCACCAATGAACAGCCATTTTTTGGTCACAGTCAGGCTCCAGTCTGTCATTTTCTTGTCCGTGTTAATGTGTCTTTTTGGTTTGTATGTTGTAGGTTTTGGGGGAGAGGGAGGACTGCCCTCCAAAAACTCCAGAAGCTCCCTGTCCAGCTCCAATGGGGAGTTCTGTGTTTCGACCGGATCTCTATGAACCTGTGCGGTGACACAGATTTTTTGTGGAGACAGAACTGGAGTTGTGTCCAGTTCCGTGGCCTGATCTTCCCCTATGTGTGAGTACTGTTTTGTAGTGTTTGTAGGTGTTTGTTTCTCATTTTGTTTGTTATGTTGTGGTTCTGTGTGTGGTGTGTGGACTGGAGTCTGACCCTGAAAAGGACGCTTGGTCCTCTGCTCTTTGGGAGAAGCCCTGAAAGGATTTGTGGGGCTAAGATGGAGTTCCCCCTCTGTGTTTTCTCCCAAAATGTCACTCAGAACCTGAGCTGTTTTGCCCAGGCCTGGCTTAGTGATCGGTGTGGAGGTCATTTCTGTGCTTGGTGTCAGCTCCTGTATAATATCCTCCCAAAAAGCCTTTTGGGAGGGAGTGAACTCCGGGGTCCTGGACTTTGGAAAAGTCTGAGGTGTTTTGTTTTGTTGTGGTGGTGTTTTCTGTCGTTGTTGTTGTGGTGGTGTTTTGTTTTGTTGTTGTTGTGCTTGTGCTGACTGTGTTTTTTGTTGTGGTGTCTGCTTTGTGTGTACATGTTTTTCCACAGATTGTGGAGCAGGCTCCTCGGTGGGAACCACAACCTCCTCCAGGAACTGCACCTGAGATGGATCCTCCTGACTCCGGCGTCTGTTCCTGGTCGAAGCTGATGGTGAGTGATGCTGATCATTGTTTTGTTTTTCCTGTGCAGCAGCAGGCTCAGAAGGGGCTGCCTGTCTGTCCTGTGCTGCATCAGGCTTCACACAGGAGGCTATCAGAGCCTCCGCGTGGTCAATAACCTCCTGTTTTATGCGAAACAGATTCTTTCGAGCCCATCTCGTGGCCACAGTGAAGGCGCTTTTCCACTCTTGAGGTGGCTCTTTTGAAAGATCTCCCTGCATTTTCTCCAGCTCAGCGGTGTAATGGTCCTGGAGAAGGAGCAGTGTAGTGTGGCCCCAGTTCTTAGCGTTCCCCATGATCATATCCAGCGTGTAGGTTGTTGGATTAGCTGGTTTAATCATGGTTGCCAAATTATCCACCATACGTGCTATCATTTTTGGATCCTGTTTTTCAGGTCCTGGGGTCACATTTTGTAGGTGGTGTACCATTTTAATGATAGTGTGCAATTTTCTAACCAGCTGTCCGAATTGGGGGTCATGTACGGGTGCTTGCTGTGCACTTGGAGCAGGCATGGGTCTGCTCTGTTGTGTGGTGTTTTGGTGATAATAAGGGCGCCTGTAAGGAAATCCCCCCTGGTTGCGGGTGGGGTTTCCCTGGTGTAACACAGATGCATAGGACCCTGATTGAGGTCCCCAAAATCTGGGTCGATAGTGAGGAGGAGGTCCAGGTCTGCGGGGACGTGAGGGAGCAGAGAACCGTGGGGGAGGCACAGGCCGGTTAGGTTTACGGGAAAAGGGGGACTGTCTCCTAGAATAGGAGACAGGAGGTGCACGGTCCATCCCCCTGTTCCCCGTCCCCCACGACCCCGTTTGATATTGCTGATCAGTGCGATACGGGCGTCGACCACGCCTTCTCCCGTATCGCACTTCAGTCCATTGTTCTTGCTCATAAGTCATAATTGTTTTTTAATCTTTTTTAATTATTTATTACTTATTTATCAATGTACTGTATTTATTAAACTATGTATTTATTTATTGGTGTGTCTATCTATCTATGTATCTAATTTATTTATTTATTCAAATCAAGGTATTTAAAGCCACAACAGTATAACAAAACAAATGAATTGTTATTTTTTTATGCT
>OY660884.1:70000-75000 GCA_962446985.1 Xyrichtys novacula | reverse complement strand
TTGTGATTTAACGAGACCCCGAAAGGTATGTTTTGGATGAAAACTATTTTTGTGTAATAAAGCATGTGTATCCGTAGTTTTGAAACTGACTTTAAACTCCAATTGGTGTGTATTTTGAAAATCTGGTCCTTTGAATACTGTTGTGTCTAAAAAATTAATTGACTCCTGATTAATCTCAGCCTTGAGTTGAATCGATGGATCGTGGGAATTCAAAATGTCTAAAAATCCTTCAAATTCCCTCTCCGATCCCTCCCAAGTTCCCCATATATCGTCCAGATACCTCAGATAATGTGTCGGTTTTTTCTCACATTTGCTCAACACTTCCTTTTCCCACTGAGCCATAAAAATGTTGGCATATGCTGGGGCAAATGTTTTCCCCATGGCAGTTCCCTTAATCTGCAAATAAAATTGTCCATTGAACATAAAATCGTTTCTGGTTAAATTAATTTCCAACAGTTGTAATAATTCTTTGTCTGGTCTTTTGGTATCAGGATATTGAGCAAAAGCATTTTTTATGGACCTTAAACCAGCCTCAATATCAATGTTAGTGTACAAACTATTTACATCCATAGAAAACAAATAAGAATTGGAAGGGATCCTCAAACTCCTGACTATCTCCATAAAATGGTAAGTATCTTTAACATAGGCAGGATGTTTTATTGAGAGTGGATTCAAATAGTAATCCAAATACTTTGCTGTATAATATGTGTCACTCCCACAATCCGAGACTATTGGCCTTCCGGGAGGTAACTCAAAGGGAATCGTCCACTTTTCAGGTTCTTTGTGAATTTTCGGGAGGATATAAAATCTTCTTTCCCTGGGTTCTGAATCCCCTTTTAGATAATTGTATTGTTTCTTATTTATGAATTTTTTGTTTTTTAATGAATTTAAAATTTTATCAACTACGGGGATCGTGTCCCAAAAGATGGGTTTCTCTAATTTTTTATAGTAATTGGCGTCATTTAATTGTCTCTCGACTTCCAGAATATATTGTTCCCTATCCAAAATGACAATGGCTGTCCCCTTATCAGCCGGCTTAATCACTATATGTTTTGTATTTTTTAATTCCCTTAATGCTTCGATTTCTTGTGGAAATAAATTGCATTTCTCTTTGACTTGTTTGTGCTTTTTAAATGTGTCCGAATCTTCATAAATTAAATTTTTAATCTCAAGGGGTAACGATTGTAATGGAGGAGACCATTTTGAGGTCCCCATAAAGGGTTTAATCTGTTTTGTCTTTGAATTTTGAAAGAATGCTGTCAATTTGATTTTACGATGGTAAGTTTGCATATCCATCTGTAGCTGCTCCTTTTGTTCCCTGCCTATGTTTAATGTTGGTATAAATGTTAATCCCTTACTCAACAGGTCATGTTGGGGTCTAGAAAGACTAAAGTTTTTGGCTAAAACAATAACATTCTGTCCTGAAAAGGATCGATGTCCTATGACCCCCTCTTCTTCTAGACTTAAGGGGCGCTTAAGTTTAAAAAGGCCGTCCAGTGGTCAAACATGGCTGCCCCAGTCTCTGCTGTCCAATGAATATCGTCCGCCGCTGTTTCGAATTTCTCTTCTGGCAAAGGGGGAATAAACCCCATATTCTTTTTAATATGGGCATTAAGACTCTGTAAGTTTTCCTTTTCATCACTGGGGAGGGCTGATGAAAAGTTGATCAAAGGGACCCACACTTGTGCATAAGGAAAGCTCCTCTTAGTAGATCGGATAGCTCCTTGCACATTTTTAATTGTTGTATCACTTTTGTTTTCTCTAGCATTGATTCCAAATGCCAGAACTACTTTCTCAACCTCCAAATCTTGTGGGGGTGCTGTTTTTTCCATAAGGGTCTGTGCATGGCGAAAATGGCTCCCTGGAAAACTGTCAATCTGCAGATTTTTGTTAAAATAAGGTGGTATGTGTTTCAAGTTAGAGTCCCCAATGATCAGATACTTTTTCTCCACGACCAAATCCCATTCAGTTAGTTTTCTTTGGGTATTACTGTGACAGTTCACCTTAAAACGCTCTGGTTCTGGACTCAAAAATCTGTCCGATGAGTCTTGAAAGACATCCCCATCGTCCAGATCTGGACTCGGATCTTCCGATCTCAAAGCCTCAACCTCAGCTGGCTCAGGAAATGCTTCTCTCAAAACCTGAACCTGAACCTCTGTTTGGTTTGGGGTCGAGGTTTGTTGCTCTGAATCTTTAGGGGTTCCCTAGCTGCTCTTGCCTCCAACCTCTCCCGTTCCTCTTCTGCATCTAGCTCATCAAACAATGTGGCTAACTGTGAGTTTGTCAAAATCTGGTCATGTATGACTCTAGGCTGTTCTTCAACCTCCTCAACCTCCTCTACAAAAACTTCGTCCTCAGGCAACACCACCCCTTTTCTCCCTCTGTAGGCCTGTCTCTGTTCTTTGGGCGAACTTGCCCATTCAGAGTCTGTCTGTTGGACCTGTTCGGTCATCGTGGCCACTGATTGTTTGGCCGGTGGTTGGATGTTTAGCCCGTGACTCTTAGTTCCCCTCAATGACTGCAATGTTATGTTCTTTTGAACAGTAGGTTGGGGTGCTTCCTCTCTAACCTCTGTTCTCTCTGTCAGAAGGGCCTCAGCTCTCTCTGTGATAAGGGCCTCTGCGTGATCTATAACATCTGCTGTGATCCGGGGCAGGTTTCGTTTTGCCCAACGTACCGCCACTTCAAAGGCATCCTTCCACCGTGGAATCAAAATTCCCTCAAGTTCCCCCAAGACCACATCCAAACCGTCCTTATAGTGATCCATCAGAATGGTCACTGTGTTGTAGCCCCAGTTCTCTGCATTTCCCTTAATGAACTCCATAGTTCGCTGAGTGGGAACTGCGGGCTTGATCATAGTGGCTAGCACTTCAACCATCCGGGAGATGATTTTGGGTTCTCCCTTCCCGGCTTTTGGAGCAACATTTTGGTAATGGTGCACTATCTTTATAAGACTATGCATAGTCCTGACCAGCCGCCCGAACTGCGGGTCAGCTGGCTGTCTCCTAATATTGTCCGAATGCTGCTGAACCGGTGGATTTTTATAAAATCGTGGGGCCGGTCTCGGATTGAATTGGCGGCCCACCACAGATGCATAGGTTTTTGATTGGGGACCATAGAAACGTGCCGGTCTTGGAGGAGGCACTGGCTGGTAAGGTGAGGGGACTCTATCCCGTCTCCCATAAGGAGCGGGGAATGCACGGGCCTTCCCCCATCCGTACCCGTCCCTACGGTCCCAGGATTGCTGGCGGAAACGTCGGGCCCTCCGGCCGTATCTGACCTCCGTCCAGTCTGTATTGTAGCCACTCATGTTGGAGTGGCTATTGAAATGTTTTTATTTATTTTAAATATTGGTTTGTTTAAAGAAATAAAAGACTGATTTTTACCTATAAAAGGAAACCTATCTGTATAAACAAAGGAAACTTAACTTTTAAAAATTTAAACTTTTCTTAAAATAAAATGCTGATTGTTTTAATCAAAATGTAAAAATAAAATGAATTTCAAACTGTTTTAAAATATTTTTAAATGTTTTTAGATGTTTTTAAAGTTTTTATCAAGTTTTTAAATTTTTTTAGATTTTTTTGTTATTTTTTTAACTTTTTTACAAAATAAACTATGTACAATGAAATAAGTGTGCCCACGACGACGTTTCGACCCGTTGTGGGTCTTCTTCAGGTCTGGCACACCTCACTGAACAAAAAAAACTCTCTCTGAAATGAAAAACAAAAGATGCTGGCTGGTAATTATAAAGATGTTCTCTCTTCAAGCTTCTGAGTGGAAATGATTAAGCCCAACCCACTGCTCCCTTTTATAGTCTCTGGCGAATAAATACAATGAATTTTGTTATTTTATAATCATGTGCTCTTTTAAATTTTAAATTTTAAGCCCTTAACTATGAATTACTTTTAACCCTTTACTATACAATAATGATCTGTATCCCATGTATTTATTAAAATGTATTTATTTATTTATGTATTATTTATTTATTAATTATTTATTTAAAATTAATATATTTAATTTTTAACTGTCCTAGGGTTAGGGTTAGGGTTAGGGTTAGGGCTAGGGTTAGTGTTAGGGTTAGGGCTAGGGTTAGGGTTAGGGCTAGGGTTAGGGTTAGGGTTAGGGCCAGGACTAGGGTTAGGGTTAGGGTTAGGGCCAGGACTATAGGGTTAGGGTTAGGGTTAGGGTTAGGGCTAGGGTTAGAGTTAAGGTTAGGGCCAGAGCTAGGGGTTAGGGTTAGGGTTAGGGTTAGGGTTAGGTGTGGGTAAGAGATACAGTGATAGCCCCCGCTTTCGTCTGTTGACTTGGCGGTTTGGGGTAGGGTTAGGGTCAGGGTTAGGGGTTAGGGTTAGGGTTAGGGGTTAGGGTTAGGGTTAGGGGTTAGGGTTAGGGGTTAGGGGTTAGGGGTTAGGGTTAGGGTTAGGGGTTAGGGTTAGGGTTAGGGTTAGGGGTTAGGGTTAGGGTTAGGGTTAGGGGGTTTGGGTTAGGGTTAGGGGTTAGGGTTAGGGGTTAGGGTTAGGGTTAGGGTTAGGTTTGGGGAAATAATCCCGTCTCCCCTAAATTGCCCTACTTGGGTCGGCGGGGATTAGGGGTTAGGGTTAGGGTTAGGGTTAGGGGTTAGGGTTAGGGTTAGGATTTGTGTAAGGGGATTGTCCCCTGTTGCCCACAAGGGGCCAAAAATGCACGGGCCTTCTTCCCCAACGATGCACCTCCCCGGTCCCGAACAGCCACTCAGACTGGAGTGGCTTGAAAGGTCCTTACTTGTTTTATAAGGTTTCATACTTGTTTTTTACTTTATTTAGTTTTTTTAAATGTTTTGTTTAATTTTTTGTATTGTTTTTTAAGTTTTTTTACACACACAATAACACACCACACATGAACTATAATTGAACTATGTACAAAGAGGAAAGTGTGCCAAGTCGACGACGTTTCGACCTACATTTGGTCTTCTTCAGGTAATGGCACACTTGAGCGAGAGCGAATTGTCCCTGCTCACTTCT
>OY660884.1:0-65000 GCA_962446985.1 Xyrichtys novacula | reverse complement strand
GAATTAATATTCCAGTCAAATTGAGTAAAAATTGAGTAGATTATTTCTGTATAACAAAGAAAACTGTAACTTTGATTGCACTGGAACCAAATTTATTATATTTAATTCACAAATTTAAAGAATAAAAGAATAAATAAATAAATAAATAAATAAAATGGCGATCTAAGTGCACAAAAATGAATTAAAAAGCAAATTAGAATGAAAAACAGAAAAAAATAAAAATTGAGTGTATAGTTGTTCTAAAACATTTTTTATTTGTTCAAAAATGGGAGGTACAATATACAGGTAGGGGGAAATTAATAGGAAAAATAAAAAATAAAAAATAAAATTTCCCCAATAAAATTTACAAATTATAAGGGCTGGGATAAACAGTGGAATGTACAAAGTTTATCAAATTGGAAAGTGGGAAATACTGGAGTGGCAAAAAATGAAAAGGTGAAATAATATCAAACTGTCAAAAACTGGACCCAGGGATCAAAAGGTGGAAAATACGAGTTTGGTAAATGGTCAAATACTGAAATGCTATGTTACAGTAGAAATTAAGGTAAACCAAAAGAGGTGCGGGTTTTATGAACCTTTATTCATGCACCCAGATAAATTGACACTCAAAATAGAAGACAAGAGGACCAGATTGTGTTGAGGTAAGTGCTTTTTGAATTATTTTAGAATATCCTATTTGTTTTTTCAAAAAAAATTTCCTGAATAGACCATTACATTGACCCAGCGCTGGTTTTAGACATTAAATTTCAGGACACGTCCTCAGTAGTGGACCTTGAAATCATCGGATGTTTCGGCCATTTTAACACTAGACACCCTCCTTCAAGGAAGGCCCCACGGAGTCGATCAACTTCCGTGTTGTGCCCTGTAGCCAATTGAAGCTATTTTAGTCCTATTTAGTTTTGGTGCTAAGAATTTTTAGTTGTATGCTAGTTTGGTAGTTGCTATTCTGAGAATATTTTGAGGTGTTTGAGAGGTTTTTTGTAGACTTACCCTAGTGGTCCTATGTTGTTTCTGATGTGAGATGTCTCTTTTCCAGTAGTCTAAAATCTGGTGGAGGTGGGGGAAAAAGAAATCCAGTCGTCCAGCCGCGGCGGCGGCAGGGGTGGTCGGCGCTGTCCGGCGGTAGTGTAGTCGGCGGCGGTGTGTCCGGGGTCCTCGGCGGGTGGAAAAAGGAGAGATCGGCGGTCCGCGGGAAGGTCTGCTGGGGCGCGGTGCCGTCGGCGGGTCGAAGCTCGGTGGTGGGCGGCTTGAAGTGCAGGAGGTGCGGCGTCGCTGTGTCCCGGGTCCTCGGCGGGGGGAAAAGGGAGATCGGCGGTCCGCGGGAAGGTCTGCTGGGGCGCGGTGCCGTCGGCGGGTCGAAGCTCGGTGGTGGGCGGCTTGAAGTGCAGGAGGTGCGGCGTCGCTGTGTCCCGGGTCCTCGGCGGGGGGAAAAGGGAGATCGGCGGTCCGCGGGAAGGTCTGCAGGGGCGCGGTGCCGTCGGCGGGTCGAAGCTCGGTGGTGGGCGGCTTGGAGTGCAGGAGGTGCGGCGTCCTCTTCCAGGTGGCGGCGTGGTCTCTTTTAACCCTCACGCCAAAAACCTTAAACCTTACCATAGCCCCATAACCTAATACCCGGGTATTACCTTCAGGAAGCCCGAACACCCCACATATATTTTTTTCATTTTACATTTTTTTGGTCTAACTAACTCCAAAAGGTTTGAATAGAGTTCCTACAAAGGTTTTGGACAGTGATTTTAACCCTAACACCAAAAACCTTAAACCTTACCCTAGCCCCATAACCTAATACCCAGGTATTACCTTCAGGAAGCGCGAAATCCCCAACTATTTTTTTTTCCTTTTATCTTTTTTTTTGTCTAACTAACTCCAAAAGGTTGGAAAAGAGTTCCTACAAAGGTTTTGGACAGTGATTTTAACCCTCACGCAAAAAACCTTAAACCTTACCCTAGCCCCATAACCTAATACCCGGGAATTACCGTCAGGAAGCCAAAACAACCCAAATATATTTTTTTCATTTTTCATTTTTTTTTGGTCTAGCTAACTCCAAAAGGTTGGAAACGAGTTTCTACATAGGTTTTGGACAGTGATTTTAACACTAACACCAAAAACCTTAAACCATACCCTAGCCCCATAACCCTATACCCGGGTATTACCTTCAGGAAGCGCGAAATCCCCAACAATTTTTTTTTTTTTTTTTTTTTTTTTTGGTCTAACTAACTCCAAAAGGTTTGAAAAGAGTTCCTACAAAGGTTTTGGACAGTGATTTTAACCCTAACGCCAAAAACCTTAAACCTTACCCTAGCCCCAAAACCTAATACCCGGGTATTACCTTCAGGAAGCCTGAACACCCCAAATATTTTTTTTTCATTTTACATTTTTTTTTGGTGTAACCAACTCCAAAAGGTCTGAAACAAGTTCCTAAAAAGGTTTTGGACAGTGATTTTAACCCTAACGCCAAAAAACCTTAAACCTTACCCTAGCCCCATAACCTAAACCAGGTATTACCTTCAGGAAGCCCGAACACCCCAAATATTTTTTTTCATTTTTCGTTAGTTTTTAGTCAAACTAACTCCAAAAGGTCTGAAACATGTTCCTAAAAAGGTTTTGGACAGTGATTTTAACCCTAACGCCAAAAACCTTCAACCTTACCCTAGCCCGAAAACCTAATACCCGGGTATTACCTTCAGGATGCCCGAAAACCACAAATATTGTTTTTTCATTTTTCCTTTTTTTCTTTGGTCTAACTAACTCCAAAAGGTTGGAAAAGAGTTCCTACAAAGGATTTGGACAGTGATTTTAACCCTAACACCGAAAACCTTAAACCTTACCATAGCCCCATAAACTAATACCCGGGTATTACCTTCAGGAAGCGCGAAATCCCCAACTATTTTTTTTTCATTTTACATTTTTTTGGTCTAACTAACTCCAAAAGGTTTGAATAGAGTTCCTACAAAGGTTTTGGACAGTGATTTTAACCCTAACACCAAAAACCTTAAACCTTACCCTAGCCCCATAACCTAATACCCAGGTATTACCTTCAGGAAGCGCGAAATCCCCAACTATTTTTTTTTCCTTTTATCTTTTTTTTTGTCTAACTAACTCCAAAAGGTTGGAAAAGAGTTCCTACAAAGGTTTTGGACAGTGATTTTAACCCTCACGCAAAAAACCTTAAACCTTACCCTAGCCCCATAACCTAATACCCGGGAATTACCGTCAGGAAGCCAAAACAACCCAAATATATTTTTTTCATTTTTCATTTTTTTTTGGTCTAGCTAACTCCAAAAGGTTGGAAACGAGTTTCTACATAGGTTTTGGACAGTGATTTTAACACTAACACCAAAAACCTTAAACCATACCCTAGCCCCATAACCCTATACCCGGGTATTACCTTCAGGAAGCGCGAAATCCCCAACAATTTTTTTTTTCTTTTTTCTTTTTTTTTGGTCTAACTAACTCCAAAAGGTTTGAAAAGAGTTCCTACAAAGGTTTTGGACAGTGATTTTAACCCTAACGCCAAAAACCTTAAACCTTACCCTAGCCCCAAAACCTAATACCCGGGTATTACCTTCAGGAAGCCTGAACACCCCAAATATTTTTTTTTCATTTTACATTTTTTTTTGGTGTAACCAACTCCAAAAGGTCTGAAACAAGTTCCTAAAAAGGTTTTGGACAGTGATTTTAACCCTAACGCCAAAAACCTTAAACCTTACCCTAGCCCCATAACCTAAACCAGGTATTACCTTCAGGAAGCCCGAACACCCCAAATATTTTTTTTCATTTTTCGTTAGTTTTTAGTCAAACTAACTCCAAAAGATCTGAAACATGTTCCTAAAAAGGTTTTGGACAGTGATTTTAACCCTAACGCCAAAAACCTTCAACCTTACCCTAGCCCCATAACCTAATACCCGGGTATTACCTTCAGGAAGCCCGAAAACCCCAAATATATATTTTTTATTATTATTATTTTTTTTGGTCTAACTAACTCCAAAAGGTTGGAAAAGAGTTCCTACAAAGGTTTTGGACAGTGATTTTAACCCTAACACCAAAAACCTTAAACCTTACCATAGCCCCATAACCTAATACCCGGGTATTACCTTCAGGAAGCCCGAACACCCCAAATATTTTTTTTTCATTTTACATTTTTTTTGGTGTAACCAACTCCAAAAGGTCTGAAACATGTTCCTAAAAAGGTTTTGGATAATGATTTTAACCCTAACGCCAAAAACCTTAAACCTTACCATAGCCCCATAACCTAATACCCGGGTATTACCTTCAGGAAGCCCGAACACCCCACATATATTTTTTTCATTTTACATGTTTTTTGGTCTAACTAACTCCAAAAGGTTGGAAAAGAGTTCCTACAAAGGTTTTGGACAGTGATTTTAACCCTAACGCCAAAAACCTTAAACCTTACCATAGCCCCATAACCTAATACCCGGGTATTACCTTCAGGAAGCCCGAACACCCCAAATATTTTTTTTTTTCATTTTACATTTTTTTTGGTGTAACCAACTCCAAAAGGTCTGAAACATGTTCCTAAAAAGGTTTTGGACAGTGATTTTAACCCTAACGCCAAAAACCTTAAACCTTACCATAGCCCCATAACCTAATACCCGGGTATTACCTTCAGGAAGCCCGAAAACCCCCAATTTTTTTTTTTCTTTTTTCTTTTTTTTTGGTCTAACTAACTCCAAAAGGTTGGAAAAGAGTTCCTACAAAGGTTTTGGACAGTGATTTTAACCCTAACGCCAAAAACCTTAAACCTTACCCTAGCCCCATAACCTAATACCCGGGTATTACCTTCAGGAAGCCCGAACACCCCAAATATATATTTCTTTTTTTTTTTTTTTGGTCTAATTAACTCCAAAAGGTTGGAAAAGAGTTCCTACAAAGGTTTTTGACAGTGATTTTAACCCTAACACCAAAAACCTTAAACCTTACCCTAGCCCCATAACCTAATACCCGGGTATTACCTTCAGGAAGCCTGAAAACCCCAAATATTTTTTTTTCATTTTACATTTTTTTTTGGTGTAACCAACTCCAAAAGGTCTGAAACAAGTTCCTACAAAGGTTTTGGACAGTGATTTTAACCCTCACACCAAAAACCTTAAACCTTACCCTAGCCCCATAACCTAATACCCTGGTATTACCTTCAGGATGCCCGAACACCCCAAATATATTTTTTTCATTTTTCTTTTTTTTTTGGTCTAATTAACTCCAAAAGGTTGGAAAAGAGTTCCTACAAAGGTTTTTGACAGTGATTTTAACCCTAACGCCAAAAACCTTAAACCTTACCCTAGCCCCATAACCTAATACCCGGGTATTACCTTCAGGAAGCCCGAAAACCCCAAATATTTTTTTTTCATTTTTCATTTTTTTTTGGTCTAACTAACTCCAAAAGGTTGGAAAAGAGTTCCTACAAAGGTTTTGGACAGTGATTTTAACCCTAACGCCAAAAACCTTAAACCTTACCCTAGCCCCATAACCTAATACCCGGGTATTACCTTCAGGAAGCCCGAACACCCCAAATATTTTTTTTTCATTTTACATTTTTTTTTGGTGTAACCAACTCCAAAAGGTCTGAAACAAGTTCCTACAAAGGTTTTGGACAGTGATTTTAACCCTCACGCCAAAAACCTTAAACCTTACCCTAGCCCCATAACCTAATACCCGGGTATTACCTTCAGGAAGCCCGAACACCCCAAATATATTTTTTTCATTTTTCATTTTTTTTGGTCTAACTAACTCCAAAAGGTTGGAAAAGAGTTCCTACAAAGGTTTTGGACAGTGATTTTAACCCTAACGCCAAAAACCTTAAACCTTAACCTAGCCCCATAACCTAATACCCGGGTATTACCTTCAGGAAGCCCGAAAACCCCAAATATATTTTTTTCATTTTTCATTTTTTTTTGGTCTTACTAACTCAAAAAGGTTGGAAAAGAGTTCCTACAAAGGTTTTGGACAGTGATTTTAACCCTCACGCCAAAAACCTTAAACCTTACCCTAGCCCCATAACCTAATACCCGGGTATTACCTTCAGGAAGCCTGAACACCCCAAATATTTTTTTTTCATTTTACATTTTTTTTTGGTGTAACCAACTACAAAAGGTCTGAAACAAGTTCCTTAAAAGGTTTTGGACAGTGATTTTAACCCTAACGCCAAAAAACCTTAAACGTTTCCAAAGCCCCATAACCTAATACCCGGGTATTACCTTCAGGAAGCGCGAAATCCCCAACAATTTTTTTTTTTTTTTTTTGGTCTAACTAACTCCAAAAGGGCGGAAAAGAGTTCCTACAAAGGTTTTTGACAGTGATTTTAACCCTAACGCCAAAAACCTTAAACGTTTCCAAAGCCCCATAACCTAATACCCGGGTATTACCTTCAGGAAGCGCGAAATCCCCAACAATTTTTTTTTCTTTTTTTTTGGTCTAACTAACTCCAAAAGCTTTGAAAAGAGTTCCTACAAAGGTTTTGGACAGTGATTTTAACCCTAATGCCAAAAACCTTAAACCTTACCCTAGCCCCAAAACCTAATACCCGGGTATTACCTTCAGGAAGCCTGAACACCCCAAATATTTTTTTTCATTTTACATTTTTTTTGGTGTAACCAACTACAAAAGGTCTGAAACAAGTTCCTTAAAAGGTTTTGGACAGTGATTGTAACCCTAACTCCAAAAAACCTTAAACCTTACCCTAGCCCCATAACCTAATACTAGGTTTTACCTTTATTACCTAGTATTACCTTCAGGAAGCCCGAAGACCCCAAATATTTTTTTTTCCATTTTTCATTTTTTTTTGGTCTTACTAACTCCAAAAGGTTGGAAAAGAGTTCCTACAAAGGTTTTGGACAGTGATTTGAACCCTAACGCCAAAAACCTTAAACCTTACCCTAACCCCAAAACCTAACACCGGGGTATTACCTTCAGGAAGCCCGAAAACCCCAAATATTTTTTTTCATTTTTCATTTTTTTTTTTGGTCTAACTAACTCCAAAAGGTTGGAAAAGAGTTCCTACAAAGGTTTTGGACAGTGATTTTAACCCTCACGCCAAAAAACTTAAACCTTACCCTAGCCCCAAAACCTAATACCCGGGTATTACCTTCAGGAAGCCCGAAGACCCCAAATATTTTTCCCTTTTTCCTTTTTTTTTTGGTCTAACTAATTCCAAAAGGTCTGAAACATGTTCCTACAAAGGTTTTGGACAGTGATTTTAACCCTAACGCCAAAAACCTTAAACCTTACCCTAGCCCCATAACCTAATACCAGGGTATTACCTTCAGGAAGCCCGAACACCCCAAATATTTTTTTCATTTTTCGTTTTTTTGGTCTAACTAACTCCAAAAGGTTGGAAAAGAGTTCCTACAAAGGTTTTGGACAGTGATTTTAACCCTAACGCCAAAAACCTTAAACCTTACCCTAGCCCCAAAACCTAATACCCGGGTATTACCTTCAGGAAGCCCGAAAACCCCAAATATTTATTTTTTATTTTTCATTTTTTTGGTCTAACTAACTCCAAAAGGTTGGAAAAGAGTTCCTACAAAGGTTTTGGACAGTGATTTTAACCCTAACGCCAAAAACCTTAAACCTTACCATAGCCCCATAACCTAATACCCGGGTATTACCTTCAGGAAGCCCGAAAACCCCAAATATTTTTTCATTTTTCTTTTTTTTTGGTCTAACTAACTCCAAAAGGTTGGAAAAGAGTTCCTACAAAGGTTTTGGACAGTGATTTTAACCCTCACGCCAAAAACCTTAAACCTTACCCTAGCCCCATAACCTAATACCAGGGTATTACCTTCAGGAAGCACGAACACCCAAAATATTTTTCTTTTTTTTTTGGTCAAACTAAATCCAAAAGGTTGGAAAAGAGTTCTTTTAAAGGTTTTGGACAGTGATTTTAACCCTAACGCCAAAAAACCTTCAACCTTTACCTAGCCCCAAAACCTGATACCCGGGTATTACCTTCAGGAAGCCCGAAAACCCCAAATATTTTTTTTTCATTTTTCTTTTTTTTTTTGGTCTAACTAACTCCAAAAGGTTGGAAAAGAGTTCCTACAAAGGTTTTGGACAGTGATTTTAACCCTCACGCCAAAAACCTTAAACCTTACCCTAGCCCCATAACCTAATACCAGGGTATTACCTTCAGGAAGCCCGAAAACCCCAAATATTTTTTTTTCATTTTTCTTTTTTTTTGGTCTAACTAACTCCAAAAGGTTGGAAAAGAGTTCCTACAAAGGTTTTGGACAGTGATTTAACCCTAATGCCAAAAACCTTAAACCTTAACCTAGCC
The DNA here is from genome assembly GCA_962446985.1 of Xyrichtys novacula. Lineage (NCBI taxonomy): Eukaryota > Metazoa > Chordata > Actinopteri > Labriformes > Labridae > Xyrichtys > Xyrichtys novacula. Next base: position 56,713 of record OY660884.1, on the reverse strand, counting down.
CCAAAACCTGATACCCGGGTATTACCTTCAGGAAGCCCGAAGACCCCAAATATTTTTTTTCCATTTTTCGTTTTTTTTTGGTCTAACTAATTCCAAAAGGTCTGAAACATGTTCCTACAAAGGTTTTGGACACTGATTTTAACCCTCTGCCAAAAACCTTAAACCTTACCCTAGCCCCAAAACCTAATACCCGGGTATTACCTTCAGGAAGCCCGAACACCCCAAATATGTTTTTTTCATTTTTCATTTTTTTTTGGTCTAACTCACTCCAAAAGGTTGGAAAAGAGTTCCTACAAAGGTTTTGGACAGTGATTTTAACCCTAACGCCAAAAACTTTAAACCTTACCCTAGCCCCAAAACCTAATACCTGGGTATTACCTTCAGGAAGCCCGAAAACCAAAATATTTTTTTTCCATTTTTCATTTTGTTTTGGTCTAACTAACTCCAAAAGGTTGGAAAATAGTTCCTACAAAGGTTTTGGACAGTGATTTTAACCCTAACGCCAAAAACCTTAAACCTTTCCAAAGCCCCATAACCTAATACCCGGGTATTACCTTCAGGAAGCCCGAAAACCCCAAATATTTTTTTTTCTTTTTTTTTTGGTCTAACTAACTCCAAAAGGTTGGAAAAGAGTTCCTACAAAGGTTTTTGACAGTGATTTTAACCCTAACGCCAAAAACCTTAAACCTTACCCTAGCCCCAAAACCTAATACCCGGGTATTACCTTCAGGAAGCCCGAACACCCCAAATATGTTTTTTTCACTTTTCATTTTTTTTTGGTGTAACTAACTCCAAAAGGTTGGAAAAGAGTTCCTACAAAGGTTTTGGACAGTGATTTTAACCCTAACGCCAAAAACCTTAAACCTTACCCTAGCCCCATAACCTAATACCCGGGTATTACCATCAGGAAGCCCGAAAACCCCCAATTTTTTTTTCCTTTTTCCTTTTTTTTTGGTCTAACTAACTCCAAAAGGTTGGAAAAGAGTTCCTACAAAGGTTTTGGACAGTGATTTTAACCCTAACGCCAAAAACCTTAAACCTTACCCTAGCCCCAAAACCTAATACCCGGGTATTACCTTCAGGAAGCCCGAACACCCCAAATATATTTTTTTTAATTTTCATTTTTTTATTGGTCTAACTAACTCCAAAAGGTTGGAAAAGACTTCCTACAAAGGTTTTGGACAGTGATTTTAACCCTAACGCCAAAAACCTTAAACCTTACCCTAGCCCCAAAACCTAATACCCGGGTATTACCTTCAGGAAGCCCGAACACCCCAAATATGTTTTTTTCATTTTTCATTTTTTTTTGGTCTAACTCACTCCAAAAGGTTGGAAAAGAGTTCCTACAAAGGTTTTGGACAGTGATTTTAACCCTAACGCCAAAAACCTTAAACCTTACCCTAGCCCCAAAACCTAACATCGGGGTATTACCTCCAGGAAGCCCGAAAACCACAAATATTTTTTTTTCATTTTTCATTTTTTTTTGGTCTAACTCACTCCAAAAGGTTGGAACAGAGTTCCTACAAAGGTTTTGGACAGTGATTTTAACCCTAACGCCAAAAACCTTAAACCTTACCCTAGCCCCAAAACCTAATACCCGGGTATTACCTTCAGGAAGCCCGAAAACCCCCAATTTTTTTTTCTTTGTTCTTTTTTTTTGGTCTAATTAACTCCAAAAGGTTGGAAACGAATTCCTACAAAGGTTTTGGACAGTGATTTTTACCCTCACGCCTAAAACCTTAAACCTTACCCTAGCCCCATAACCTAATACCAGGGTATTACCTTCAGGAAGCGCGAAATCCCCAACAATTTTTTTTTTCTTTTTTTTTGGTCAAACTAACTCCAAAAGGTTTGAAAAGAGTTCCTGCAAAGGTTTTGGACAGTGATTTTAACCCTACCGCCAAAAACCTTAAACCTTTCCATAGCCCCATAACCTAATACCCGGGTATTACCTTCAGGAAGCCCGAAAACCACAAATATATATATATATATTTTTTTTTTTTTTTTTTTGGTCTAACTAACTCCAAAAGGTTGGAAAAGAGTTCCTACAAAGGTTTTGGACAGTGATTTTTACCCTCACGCCAAAAACCTTAAACCTTACCCTAGCCCCATAACCTAATACCCGGGTATTACCTTCAGGAAGCCCGAACACCCCAAATATATATTTTTTAATTTTATTTTTTTTGGACTAACTAACTCCAAAAGGTTCGAAAAGAGTTCCTACAAAGGTTTTGGACAGTGATTTTAACCCTAACGCCAAAAACCTTAAACCTTACCAAAGCCCCATAACCTAATACCCGGGTATTACCTTCAGGAAGCCCGAACACCCCAAATATGTTTTTTTCATTTTTCATTTTTTTTTGGTCTAACTAACTCCAAAAGGTTGGAAAAGAGTTCCTACAAAGGTTTTGGACAGTGATTTTAACCCTAACGCCAAAAACCTTAAACCTTACCCTAGCCCCATAACCTAATACCCGGGTATTACCTTCAGGAAGCCTGAACACCCCAAATATTTTTTTTTCATTTTTCATTTTTTTATGGTCTAAATAACTCAAAAAGGTTGGAACAGAGTTCCTACAAAAGTTTTGGACAGTGATTTTAACCCTAACGCCAAAAACCTTAAACCTAACCATAGCCCCATAACCAAATACCCGGGTATTACCTTCAGGAAGCCCGAAAACCCCCAATTTTTTTTTTCTTTGTTCTTTTTTTTTTGGTCTTATTAACTCCAAAAGGTTGGAAACGAATTCCTACAAAGGTTTTGGACAGTGATTTTTACCCTCACGCCAAAAACCTTAAACCTTACCCTAGCCCCATAACCTAATACCCGGGTATTACCTTCAGGAAGCCCGAACACCCGAAATATATATTTTTTATTTTTATTTTTTTTGGTCTAACTAACTCCAAAAGGTTGGAAAAGAGTTCCTACAAAGGTTTTTGACAGTGATTTTAACCCTAACGCCAAAAACCTTAAACGTTTCCAAAGCCCCATAACCTAATACCCGGGTATTACCTTCAGGAAGCGCGAAATCCCCAACAATTTTTTTTTTCTTTTTTTTTGGTAAAACTAACTCCAAAAGGTTTGAAAAGAGTTCCTACAAAGGTTTTGGACAGTGATTTTAACCCTACCGCCAAAAACCTTTAACCTTTCCAAAGCCCCATAACCTAATACCCGGGTATTACCTTCAGGAAGCCCGAAAACCACAAATATATATATATATTTTTTTTTTCTATTTTTTTTTAGTCGAACTAACTCCAGAAGGTTGGAAAAGAGTTCCTACAAAGGTTTTGGACAGTGATTTTAACCCTAACGCCAAAAACCTTAAACCTTACCCTAGCCCCAAAACCTAATACCCGGGTATTACCTTCAGGAAGCTCGAAAACCACAAATATATATATATATATATTTTTTCTATTTTTTTTTAGTCGAACTAACTCCAGAAGGTTGGAAAAGAGTTCCTACAAAGGTTTTGGACAGTGATTTTAACCCTACCGCCAAAAACCTTTAACCTTTCCAAAGCCCCATAACCTAATACCCGGGTATTACCTTCAGGAAGCCCGAAAACCACAAATATATATATATATATTTTTTTTCTATTTTTTTTTAGTCGAACTTACTCCAGAAGGTTGGAAAAGAGTTCCTACAAAGGTTTTGGACAGTGATTTTAACCCTAACGCCAAAAACCTTCAACCTTACCGTAGCCCCAAAACCTAATACCTGGGTATTACCTTCAGGAAGCTCGAAAACCACAAATATTTTTTTTTCATTTTTCCTTTTTTTCTTGTCTAACTAACTCCAAAAGGTTGGAAAAGAGTTCCTACAAAGGTTTTGGACAGTGATTTTAACCCTAACACCAAAAACCTTCAACCTTACCCTAGCCCCAAAACCTAATACCCGGGTATTACCTTCAGGAAGCTCGAAAACCACAAATATTTTTTTTTCATTTTTCCTTTTTTTCTTGTCTAACTAACTCCAAAAGGTTGGAAAAGAGTTCCTACAAAGGTTTTGGACAGTGATTTTAACCCTAACACCAAAAACCTTAAACCTTATTGTAGCCCCATAACCTAATACCCGGGTATTACCTTCAGGAAGCGCGAAATCCCCAACTATTTTTTTTTCTTTTATCTTTTTTTTTGGTCTAACTAACTCCAAAAGGTTGGACAAGAGTTCCTACAAAGGTTTTGGACAGTGATTTTAACCCTCACGCCAAAAACCTTAAACCTTACCCTAGCCCCATAACCTAATACCCGGGAATTACCGTCAGGAAGCCCAAACAACCCAAATATATTTTTTTCATTTTTCATTTTTTTTTGGTCTAACTCCAAAAGGTTGGAAACGAGTTCCTACATAGGTTTTGGACAGTGATTTTAACACTAACACCAAAAACCTTAAACCATACCCTAGCCCCATAACCTAATACCCGATAATTACCTTCAGGAAGCGCGAAATCCCCAAATATTTTTTTTTTCTTTTTTTTGGTCTAACTAACTCCAAAAGGTTGGAAAAGAGTTCCTACAAAGGTTTTGGACAGTGATTTTAACCCTAATGCCAAAAACCTTAAACCTTACCCTAGCCCCAAAACCTAATACTTAGATATTACCTTCAGGAAGCCTGAACACCCCAAATATTTTTTTTTCATTTTACATTTTTTTTTTGGTGTAACCAACTCCAAAAGGTCTGAAACATGTTCCTAAAAAAGATTTGGACAGTGATTTTAACCCTAACGCCAAAAACCTTAAACCTTACCCTAGCCCCATAACCTAATACATGAATTACCTTCAGGAAGCCCGAACAACCCAAATATTTTTTTTTATTTTTCATTTTTTTTTGGTGTAACTAACTCCAAAAGGTTGGAAAAGAGTTCCTACAAAGGTTTTGGACAGTGATTTTAACCCTAACGCCAAAAACCTTAAACCTTACCCGAGCCCTGTAACTTAATACCCGGTTATTACCTTCAGGAAGCCCGAACACCCCAAACATTTTTTTTTATTTTTCGTTTTTTTTTTGGTGTAACTAACTCCAAAAGGTTGGAAAAGAGTTCCTACAAAGGTTTTGGACAGTGATTTTAACCCTAACGCCAAAAACCTTAAACCTTACCCGAGCCCTGTAACCTAATACCCGGTTATTACCTAAAGGAAGCCCTACCACCCCCCAAAGAATTTTATTATTATTTTTTGTTTTTTTTTGGTCTAACTAACTCCAAAAAGTCCTGAAACATGTTCCTAAAAAGGTTTTGGACAGTGATTTTAACCCTAACGCCAAAAAACCTTAAACCTTACCCTAGCTCCATAACTTAATACAAGGGTATTACCTTCAGGAAGCCTTTACACCCCAAAAAAATTTATTTCATTTTTCGTTTTTTTTTGGTCTAACTAACTCCAAAAGGTTGGAAGAGTTCCTACAAAGGTTTTGGACAGTGATTTTAACCCCAACGCCAAAAACCTTAAAACCTTACCCTAGTCCCATAACGTAGTACCCGGGTATTACCTTCAGGAAGCCCGAACACCCCAAATATATTTTTTTCATTTTACAATTTTTTGGGTCTAACTATTCCAAAAGGTCTGAAACTTTTTCCTAAAAAGGTTTTGGACAGTGATTTGAACCCTAACCCCAAAAACCTTAAACCTTTCCCAACCCCGTAACATAGTACTCCAACCAGCAGGTGAGGAGAGTCTCAATGGCGAGTCACGGTGGCAAGATCTATTCTCTTTCTATCACTCGAATCCCTGCATGAGCAGAATGGTGCCAGACGGACCACCTGCTCCCACCACAATCCTCTTTGACTTTTTGACTCTATCCACTTTTAGAACTTAAAATTGTAATCAATAATCAACTGACCAACTCAGCTCAAACCAAACCCAAAACTCTGCCTAGAGAACTCTCACTTCCACGTTTACATATCTCTTTGTATCTCGTGAGGACCGTGAGGAGAGCAGAGCCTAGACCTAGTCGGGTCGGGGGACTATGTCCCTTGCTCACTCTCCTCACATGGATGGTGAGAGCTGGGGAGCTATGGGATGTTTCATCCGCCACCAAATCCCCCTCACCAATCTTTATTTTCCACCATCTCCACCTCTCCCTTAAACCCCCCTCTCCCTCTTCCCTTCTCTCTCTCTCTCTCTCTCACCCCCCCCTCTCTCTCTCTCTCTCCCTCATCTCTCTCCCTCATCTCTCCCCCTCTCTCTAACACACCCCCTCTTTCTTATTCCCTCCCCTGCCCCTTTATTTTCACCTTCACAGAGGACAAATAGGTGATCTTCAGCCTAGGCCTACCCCGGCCGGGGGGTAACCCCTGTTGGGTCACCTATATGGAGGATTAAGAGAGACCTGAAGGGGAACCGCCGTGCCCCCTAAATCCTCCCCCTCAAACATCTTTTTTAACACTCTAAAATTAGCCAGCTAACCCCACTACAAACAACTTCATCAAAAATTTAAATAATAAATACTTATCAATAACTGACCATCAGTGACACCAGACTAAGCTAGCAAAAAAGAACACACACACACACACACACACACACACACACACAATCACACGTACAGATTTTCCCTTAGGACATTGATCAAATTTACATTTCTGTCTGTCTTTTAGGGAACTGTTCTCTGTTTTTAAGCTCACTTTTGATTTTTGCTATTTGCTCTTGACACTTCTTTTTTTCCTTTTTTCTTCCCCTTCCCTTTTTGCAATCCACTTTTGTTCTTCTTTTATTTTTTTATTTTTTCATTGTTTTATATTGTATTATTTCATTTTAGGGTTCCTGTGCTTTTGTTTTTCTTCCCCCCTCCCCTCTTTTTTCTTAGGAAGGACTGACTCCTGAGGTTCTCATGCCAGGAAAAATGTACCTCCCTCACTCACGGTTTTACCCACAATCCATTTCTGCAACAGGGAGATGGATTCCCAAGGCTCTCATGCCAGAAAGGAAGTACCTCACTCACTCTCGGTTTTACCCACAATCCTTTGCTGTAACAGGAAGATTGATTCCTTAGGCTCTCATCCCTCAGAACTAAAATACCCACAATCCCTTGCGATTGCATACAAATTTAATGTAGCAAAACTCCATTTAAAACAAATAAACCACTTTAAAATTAACTTAAAACAACTTGAAAGTTTAAAATACAACCAAACAAACATCGAGAAGAGAACACAACCATGTCTGAGAGGAACAACACAAACCATGAGTCGAGCCCAACTCTGGGGATGTCTGCTGCTGTTAAAAGCACTTTTAAGTGCTGTGCACTAAAGAGCAATTCCTGTTCCTGTAATTGAGACAAAGCACTGACCACTGGACCAAGAAGACGGACCACCGCCTCGAGGAAGACCCCGTGCCGCCACCTGAAAGAAGACGCAGCACCTCCTTCACTCCAAGCCGGCCACCACCGAGCTTCGACCCGCCGACGGCACCGAGTCCCAGCAAACCTTCCCGCGGACCGCCTATCTTCTTTCCCCCGCCCAGGACCCCGGACTTCAGACACACCGCCGCCGCCGCCGCCGCGGCTGGACAGCTGGAACCTTTTCCCCCCTCCAACAGATTTTACACTACTGGAAAAGAAACGCCTCACATCAACAACAACATAGGACCACTAGGGTAAGTCTACAAAAAGCCTCTCAAACACCTCAAAATTACTCTAAATAGTTACAGAATAGCAACTACCAAACTAGCATACAACTAAAACTTCACAGCACCAAAACTAAATAGGACTAAAATAGCTCCAATTGGCTACAGGGCACAACAGGAAAGTTGATCGACTCCGTGGGGCCTTCCTTGAATGAGGATATCTAGTGTTAAAACGGCCGAAACATCCGATGATTTCGGGGTTCACTACTGAGGACGTGTCCTGAAATTTAATGTCCAATACCAGCGCTGGGTCAATGTAATGGTTTATTTGAAGAATTTTTCAAAAAAATAAGATTTTCCAAAATAATTAATTGAGCACTTAACTCAACACAATCTGGTCCTCTGGTCTTCTATTTTGAGTGTTGGTTTATCCTGGTGCATGAATAAAGGTCCATAAAACCCGCACCTTTTATGGTTTACTTTAATTTCTACTCTAACATAGCATTTCAGCATTTGTCCATTTACCAAACTCGTATTTCCCACCTCTTGATCCCAGGGTCCAGTTTTTTACAGTTTCCTTTTTTCACCTTTTCGTTTTTGCCACTCTCGTATTTCCCACTTTCTAATTTGGTAAACATTGTACATTCCATATTTTATCCCAGTTTTTATTTTTTATTTTTTATTTTTAGTTCTATTTTTATTTTCCTATTAATTTCCCCCTACCTGTATATTGTACCTTTTTTGAACAAATAAAAAATGTTTTGGAACAACTATACATTCAATTTTTATTCCACCTTTTTTTTTCATACTAATGTACTTTATAATTTAACAGTTCCTGTTTGTACTTTTTAACAAAATAAACAGTGTAGAAAGTGATGACACAATTTTATACAACATTCTAATTTACACCCGTAAGCAACAATTTGGGAGCTAACCTTACTTATTAAACTCAAAATTGTTTAACTCATGGATTACAACTTTAGAATAGTCCAATACCTAAATAAACTACAATTCCTACTCACTTTCTAACTCTGAAATAATAATTTACAGTGAACCCTAGGTCCTACATAATCTATATAAAAAATCTCCACTTAACTCCAAACTTATCCATCTAAAACAATGCAACCTTCTGAAAAGTCGATACTCTGGACCAATAATTCTATTTATTGATCTAAAATTAATAATATAACAAAACTAAATTATGCAATTATTAATGAAATTGACACTTTTGACTCTGAAATAATAATTTCCAAAATATAATTTATAACTAACCTTTAAGATCTATTTTAGATCACAGCGTTAGGGAGTTCAGCAGATTCTATGGCCTAGACAGGCCTGAGTAGAAGGGGATCCAGACAGAACCGTCCACTTTTGACTCTGAATAATAATTTATAAATAATAATTCATAAATATTTCCGATTTAATCTAAAATAATTTTAGGTCACAGCGTTAGGGAGTCTAGCAGAGTCTTTGGCCTAGACAGGCCTGAATGGAAGGGGTTCCAGACAGAACCGTCCACTTTTGACTCTGAATAATAATTTATAAATAATAATTCATAAATATTTCCGATTTAATCTAAAATAATCTTAGGTCACAGCCTTGAGGGAGCTTAGCAGAGTCTAAAGCCTAGACAGGCCTGAGTGGAAGGGCTTCCAGACAGAACCATCCACTTTTGACTCTAAAATAAGAAATAATATATTTTGAAATAATTTTGAAATTATTTATAAATATTTGCAATTTAATCTTAAATAATTTTTAATCATAGCCTTGAGGGAGCTTAGCAGAGTCTATGGCCTAGACAGGCCTGAGTGGAAGGGGTTTCAGACAGAACCATCCACTTTTGACTGTGAACAATAATACTTTATAAATAACAATTAATAAATATCTCCGATTTAATCTAAAATAATTTTAGGTCACAGTGTTAGGGAGTTTAGCAGAGTCTATGACCTAGACAGGCCTGAGTGGCAGGGGTTCCAGACAGAACCATCCACTTTTGACTCTGAAATAAGAAATAATAAATTTGAAATAATTTTGAAATAATTTATAAATATTTGCAATTTAATCTTAAATAATTTTTAATCATAGCCTTGAGGGAGCTTAGCAGAGTCTATGGCCTAGACATGCCTGAGTGGAAGGGGTTCCAGACAGAACTGTCCACTTTTGACTCTGAATAATAATTTATAAATAATAATTAATAAATCTCTCCGATTTAATCTAAAATAATTTTAGGTCACAGCGTTAGGGAGTTTAGCAGAGTCTATGGCCTGGACAGGCCTAGGTGGAAGGGGTTTCAGACAGAACCATCCACTTTTGACTGTGAACAATAATACTTTATAAATAACAATTAATAAATATCTCCGATTTAATCTAAAATAATTTTAGGTCACAGCGTTAGGGAGTTTAGCAGAGTCTATGGCCTAGACAGGCCTGGGTGGAAGGGGTTCCAGACAGAACCATCCACTTTTGACTCTGAATAATAATTTATAAAGAATAATTTATAAATATTTCCGATTTAATCTAAAATAATTTTAGGTCACAGCGTTAGGGAGTTAAACAGCGTCTAAAGCCTAGACAGGCCTGAGTGGAAGGGGTTCAAGACAGAACTGTCCACTTTTGACTCTGAATTAATAATTTCTAAATAATGATTCATAAATATTTCCAATTTAATCTAAATAATTTTTAGGTCACAGCATTAGGGAGTTTAGCAGAGTCTATGGCCTAGACAGGCCTGGGTGGAAGGAGTTCCAGACAGAACCGTCCACTTTTGACTCGGAATAATAATTTATAAATAATAATTCATAAATATTTCCGATTTAATCTAAAATAATTTTAGGTCACAGCGTTAGGGAGTCTAGCAGAGTCTTTGGCCTAGACAGGCCTGAATGGAAGGGGTTCCAGACAGAACCGTCCACTTTTGACTCTGAATAATAATTTATAAATAATAATTCATAAATATTTCCGATTTAATCTAAAATAATCTTAGGTCACAGCCTTGAGGGAGCTTAGCAGAGTCTAAAGCCTAGACAGGCCTGAGTGGAAGGGCTTCCAGACAGAACCATCCACTTTTGACTCTAAAATAAGAAATAATATATTTTGAAATAATTTTGAAATTATTTATAAATATTTGCAATTTAATCTTAAATAATTTTTAATCATAGCCTTGAGGGAGCTTAGCAGAGTCTATGGCCTAGACAGGCCTGAGTGGAAGGGGTTTCAGACAGAACCATCCACTTTTGACTGTGAACAATAATACTTTATAAATAACAATTAATAAATATCTCCGATTTAATCTAAAATAATTTTAGGTCACAGTGTTAGGGAGTTTAGCAGAGTCTATGACCTAGACAGGCCTGAGTGGCAGGGGTTCCAGACAGAACCATCCACTTTTGACTCTGAAATAAGAAATAATAAATTTGAAATAATTTTGAAATAATTTATAAATATTTGCAATTTAATCTTAAATAATTTTTAATCATAGCCTTGAGGGAGCTTAGCAGAGTCTATGGCCTAGACATGCCTGAGTGGAAGGGGTTCCAGACAGAACTGTCCACTTTTGACTCTGAATAATAATTTATAAATAATAATTAATAAATCTCTCCGATTTAATCTAAAATAATTTTAGGTCACAGCGTTAGGGAGTTTAGCAGAGTCTATGGCCTGGACAGGCCTAGGTGGAAGGGGTTTCAGACAGAACCATCCACTTTTGACTGTGAACAATAATACTTTATAAATAACAATTAATAAATATCTCCGATTTAATCTAAAATAATTTTAGGTCACAGCGTTAGGGAGTTTAGCAGAGTCTATGGCCTAGACAGGCCTGGGTGGAAGGGGTTCCAGACAGAACCATCCACTTTTGACTCTGAATAATAATTTATAAAGAATAATTTATAAATATTTCCGATTTAATCTAAAATAATTTTAGGTCACAGCGTTAGGGAGTTAAACAGCGTCTAAAGCCTAGACAGGCCTGAGTGGAAGGGGTTCAAGACAGAACTGTCCACTTTTGACTCTGAATTAATAATTTCTAAATAATGATTCATAAATATTTCCAATTTAATCTAAATAATTTTTAGGTCACAGCATTAGGGAGTTTAGCAGAGTCTATGGCCTAGACAGGCCTGGGTGGAAGGAGTTCCAGACGGAACTGTCCACTTTTGACTCTGAAATAATACTTTATCAATAACAATTTATAACTAACCTTATATTTTATACTTCAATTTCATTACTTCCAACCATAGCTTTGCTACCTTTAACAGAGTCCAGAGTCTAGACAATCTGGTGTCGTATTCCTTAATGAATTTCAATTCTTCCAAATAGCCACGGTTTGCTCCCTACAGACACTAACACTTACCCTAACCCTAACCCTAACCCTAAATCTAACCCTAACCCCTAACCCTAACCCTAACCTTACTAACCTCTATCTTAGCTAAGTCACCCCCACCCTCTTTTTTCATATCAGAGGATGAAAACCAACAGGTGAGGAGAGTTTATCTGGCTAGTCACTGTGGCAAGTTCTATTCTCTCTCTATCACTCGAATCCCTGTAGAAGCAGAATGGTTGCAGTCCCAACAACCTGTTTCTCTCTCACCCATCCTCTGAGACTTTGCACTAATGCACCCTACTCCCATAGATAAAATTCAACCTATTACCTCCCTACTAACACCACCTAGTCCTTCTCAATAAGAAAAATTATTATTTTTATTATTATTATTATTATTATTATTATTATTATTATTATTATTATTATTTTAACACTTAACCATACCAACTCTAATCCCTAACTGAACCTCCAAAAATAATTGCTCTACAAACACATAGTCTAAAAGATAGACAGCATAGCATACCAATTGAGCTGAGTCATTAAACTTCCTACCAACACATTACACAGATTGAGCTCAGAGACTCGACTGGGAACATGTGACAGGTCGAACTGGGTATTACCTTAAGGAAGCCTTAACACCCCCAAAATTTTTTTTTTTATTTTTCGTTTTTTTCTTGGTCTAATTAACTCCAGAAGGTTGGAAAAGAGTTCCTACAAAGGTTTTGGACAGTGATTTTTACCCTAACACCAAAAACCTTAAACCTTACCCACGCCCCATGACCTAATACCCGGGTAATACCTTCAGGAAGCCTGAACACCCCAAATATATTTTTTTCATTTTACATTTTTTTTGGTGTAACCAACTCCAGAAGGTCTGAAACATGTTCCTAAAAAGGTTTTGGACAGTGATTTTAACCCTCACGCCAAAAACCTTAAACCTTACCATAGCCCCATAACCTAATACCCGGGTATTACCTTCAGGAAGCCCGCAAACCCCAAATATTTTTTTTTCATTTTTCATTTTTTTTGGTCGAACTAACTCCAAAAGGTTGGAAAAGAGTTCCTACAAAGGTTTTGGACAGTGATTTTAACCCTCACACCAAAAACCTTAAACCTTACCCACGCCCCATGACCTAATACCCGGGTATTACCTTCAGGAAGCCTGAACACCCCAAATATATTTTTTTCATTTTACATTTTTTTGGTGTAACCAACTCCAGAAGGTCTGAAACATGTTCCTAAAAAGGTTTTGGACAGTGATTTTAACCCTCACGCCAAAAACCTTAAACCTTACCATAGCCCCAAAACCTAATACCTTCAGGAAGCCCAAAAACCCCAAATATTTTTTTTTCATTTTTCATTTTTTTTGGTCTTACTAACTCCAAAAGGTTGGAAAAGAGTTCCTACAAAGGTTTTGGACAGTGATTTTAACCCTAACGCCAAAAACCTTAAACCTTACCATAGCCCCAAAACCTAAGACCCGGGTATTACATTCAGGAAGCCCGAACACCCCAAATATTTTTTTTTCATTTTTCCTTTTTTTTTTTGGTGTAACCAACTCCAAAAGGTCTGAAACATGTCCCTAAAGAGGTTTTGGACAGTAATTTTAACCCTAATGCCAAAAACCTTAAACCTTACCCTAGCCCCATAACCTAATAGCCGGGTATTACCTTCAGGAAGCCCGAAAACCCCAAATATTTTTTTTTCATTTAACATTTTTTTTGGTGTAACTAACTCCAAAAAGTTGGAAAAGAGTTCCTACAAAGGTTTTGGACAGTGATTTTTACCCTCACGCCAAAAACCTTAAACCTTAACCTAGCCCCATAACCAAATACCCGGGTATTACCTTCAGGAAGCCCGAAAACCCCAAATATTTTTTTTTCATTTAACATTTTTTTTGGTCTAACTAACTCCAGAAGGTCTGAAACATGTTCCTAAAAAGGTTTTGGACAGTGATTTTATCCCTCACGCCAATAACCTTAAACCTTACCCTAGCCCCATAACCTAATACCCGGGTATTACCTTCAGGAAGCCCGAAAACCCCCAATTGTTTTTTTCTTTGTTCTTTTTTTTTTGGTCTAACTAACTCCAAAAGGTTGGAAAAGAGTTCCTACAAAGGTTTTGGACAGTGATTTTAACCCTAACGCCAAAAACCTTAAACCTTACCATAGCCCCATACCCCCATAACCGGGTATTACCTTCAGAAAGCCCGAACACCCCAAATATTTTTTTTCATTTTTCGTTATTTTTTTGGTGTAACTAACTCCAAAAGGTTGGAAAAGAGTTCCTACAAAGGTTTTGGACAGTGATTTTTACCCTCACACCAAAAACCTTAAACCTTACCCACGCCCCATGACCTAATACCCGGTTATTACCTTCAGGAAGCCTGAACACCCCAAATATATTTTTTTCATTTTACATTTTTTTTGGTGTAACCAACTCCAGAAGGTCTGAAACATGTTCCTAAAAAGGTTTTGGACAGTGATTTTAACCCTCACGCCAAAAACCTTAAACCTTACCATAGCCCCATAACCTAATACCTTCAGGAAGCCAAAAAACCCCGAATATTTTTTTTTCATTTTTCATTTTTTTTTGGTCTTACTAACTCCAAAAGGTTGGAAAAGAGTTCCTACAAAGGTTTTGGACAGTGATTTTAACCCTAACGCCAAAAACCTTAAACCTTACCATAGCCCCAAAACCTAAGACCCGGGTATTACATTCAGGAAGCCCGAACACTCCAAATATTTTTTTTTCATTTTTCCTTTTTTTTTGAGGTAACCAACTCCAAAAGGTCTGAAACATGTCCCTAAAGAGGTTTTGGACAGTAATTTTAACCCTAACGCCAAAAACCTTAAACCTTACCCTAGCCCCATAACCTAATAGGGGTATTACCTTCAGGAAGCCCGAAAACCCCAAATATTTTTTTTTCATTTAACATTTTTTTTGGTCTAACTAACTCCAAAAGGTTGGAAAAGAGTTCCTACAAAGGTTTTGGACAGTGATTTTTACCCTAACGCCAAAAACCTTCAACCTTACCCACGCCCCATGACCTAATACCCGGGTATTACCTTCAGGAAGCCTGAACACCCCAAATGTATTTTTTTCATTTTACATTTTTTTTGGTGTAACCAACTCCAGAAGGTCTGAAACATGTTCCTAAAAAGGTTTTGGACAGTGATTTTAACCCTCACGCCAAAAACCTTAAACCTTACCATAGCCCCAAAACCTAATACCCGGGTATTACTTTCAGGAAGCCCGAACACCCCAAATATTTCTTTTTCATTTTTCTTTTTTTTTGGTCTAACTAACTCCAAAAGGTTGGAAAAGAGTTCCTACAAAGGTTTTGGACAGTGATTTTAACCCTGACGCCAAAAACCTTAAACCTTACCATAGCCCCATACCCCCATAACCGGGTATTACCTTCAGAAAGCCCGAACACCCCAAATATTTTTTTTTCATTTTTCGTTATTTTTTGGTCTAACTAACTCCAAAAGGTCTGAAACATGTTCCTAAAAAGGTTTTGGACACTGATTTTATCTCTAACACCAAAAACCTTAAACCTTTCCCACGCCCCATAACCTAATACCCGGGTATTACCTTCAGGAAGCCCGTAAAACCCCAAATATTTTTTTTTCATTTTTCATTTTTTTTTTGGTCTTACTAACTCCAAAAGGTTGGAAAAGAGTTCCTACAAAGGTTTTGGACAGTGATTTTAACCCTAACGCCAAAAACCTTAAACCTAACCATAGCCCCATAACCAAATACCCGGGTATTACCTTCAGGAAGCCCGAACACCTCAAATATTTTTTTCATTTTACATTTTTTTGGTGTAACTGTCTCCAAAAGGTCTGAAACTTGTACCTACAAAGGTTTTGGACAGTGATTTTAACCCTAACGCCAAATACCTTAAACCTTACCCTAGCCCCAAAACCTAATACCCGGGTATTACCATCAGGAAGCTTGAAAACCCCCAATTTTTTTTTTCTTTGTTCTTTTTTTTTTGGTCTAACTAACTCCAAAAGGTTTGAAAAGAGTTCCTACAAAGGTTTTGGACAGTGATTTTAACCCTAACGCCAAAAACCTTAAACCTTACCCTAGCCCCAAAACCTAATACCCGGGTATTACCTTCAGGAAGCCCGAACACCCCAAATATTTTTTTTTCATTTTTCGTTATTTTTTAGTCAAACTAACTCCAAAAGGTCTGAAACATGTTCCTAAAAAGGTTTTGGACAGTGATTTTAACCCTAACGCCAAAAACCTTAAACCTTTCCCTAGCCCCAAAACCTAATACCCGTGTATTACCTTCAGGAAGCCCGAAAACCCCAAATATTTTTTTTTATTTTTCACTTTTTTTTGGTGTAACTAACTCCAAAAGGTTGGAAACGAGTTCCTACAAAGGTTTTGGACAGTGATTTTAACCCTAACGCCAAAAACCTTAAACCTTACCCGAGCCCCATAACTTACTACCCGGGTATTACCTTAAGGAAGCCTTAACAACCCAAACATTTTTTTTCTTTTTTCGTTTTTTTTTTTTGGTCTAACTAACTCCGAAAGGTTGGAAAAGAGTTCCTACAAAGGTTTTGGACAGTGACTTTAACCCTAACGCCAAAAACCTTTAACCTTTACCTAGCCCTGTAACCGAATACCCGGTTATAACCTAAAGGAAGCCCTACCACCCCAAAAAAAATTTATTATTATTTTTTGGTTTTTTTTGGTCTAACTAACTCCAAAAAGTCCTGAAACATGTTCCTAAAAAGGTTTTGGACAGTGATTTTAACCCTAACGCCAAAAACCTTCAACCTTACCCTAGCCCCAAAACCTAATACTAATAAGGAAGCCCAAACACCCCAAATATTTTTTTTTCATTTTTCATTTTTTTTTTTGGTCTAGCTAACTCCAAAAGGTTGGAAAAGAGTTCCTACAAAGGTTTTGGACAGTGCTTTTAACCCTAATGCCAAAAACCTTAAACCTTACCCTAGCCCCATAACCTAATACCCGGGTATTACCTTCAGGTTGCCCGAAAACCCCAAATATTTTTTTTTCATTTTTCGTTTTTTTTTGGTCTAACTAACTCCGAAAGGGTTGGAAAAGAGTTCCTACAAAGGTTTTGGACAGTGATTTTAACCCTCACGCCAAAAAACTTAAACCTTACCCTAGCCCCAAAACCTAATACCCGGTTATTACCTAAAGGAAGCCCTACCACCCCCAAAAATATTTTATTATTATTTTTTGTTTTTTTTTTGGTCGAACTTACGCCAAAAAGTCCTGAAACATGTTCCTAAAAAGGTTTTGGACAGTGATTTTAACCCTAACGCCAAAAACCTTCAACCTTACCCTAGCCCCAAAACCTAATACCCGGGTATTACCTTCAGGATGCCCGAAAACCACAAATATTGTTTTTTCATTTTTCCTTTTTTTCTTGTCTAACTAACTCCAAAAGGTTGGAAAAGAGTTCCTACAAAGGTTTTGGACAGTGATTTTAACCCTAACACTAAAAACCTTAAACCTTACCATAGCCCCATAACCTAATACCCGGGTATTACCTTCAGGAAGCGCGAAATCCCCAACTATTTTTTTTTCTTTAATCTTTTTTTTTTGGTCTAACTAACTCCAAAAGGTTGGAAAAGAGTTCCTACAAAGGTTTTGGACAGTGATTTTAACCCTCACGCCAAAAAACTTCAACCTTACCCTAGCCCCATAACCTAATACCCGGGAATTACCGTCAGGAAGTACAAACAACCCAAATATATTTTTTTCATTTTTCATTTTTTTTTGGTCTAACTCCAAAAGGTTGGAAACGAGTTCCTACAAAGGTTTTGGACAGTGATTTTAACCCAAATGCAAAAAACCTTAAACCTTACCCTAAACCCATAACCTAATACATGAATTACCTTCAGGAAGCCCGAACAACCCAAATATTTTTTTTTCATTTTTCATTTTTTTTTGGTCTAACTAACTCCAAAAGGTTGGAAACGAGTTTCTACAAAGGTTTTGGACAGTGATTTCAACCCTAACGCCAAAAACCTTAAACCTTACCCTAGCCCCATAACCTAATACAAGGGTATTACCTTCAGGAAGCCTTTACACCCAAAAAAAAAATTTATTTCATTTTTAATTTTTTGGTCAAACTAACTCCAAAAGGTTGGAAAAGAGTTCCTACAAAGGTTTTGGACAGTGATTTTAACCCTAACGCCAAAAACCTTAAACCTTTCCAAAGCCCCATAACCTAATACCCGGGTATTACCTTCAGGAAGCCCGAAAACCCCCAATTTTTTTTTCCTTTTTCATTTTTTTTTTTGGTCTAACTAACTCCAAAAGGTTTGAAAAGAGTTCCTACAAAGGTTTTGGACAGTGATTTTAACCCTAACGCCAAAAACCTTAAACCTTACCCGAGCCCCAAAACCCGATACCCGGGTATTACCTTCAGGAAGGCCGAACACCCCAAATATATTTTTTTTAATTAATCATTTTTTTTTGGTCTAACTAACTCCAAAAGGTTGGAAAAGAGTTCCTACAAAGGTTTTGGACAGTGATTTTAACCCTAACGCCAAAAACCTTAAACCTTACCCTAGCCCCAAAACCTGATACCCGGGTATTACCTTCAGGAAGCCCGAAGACCCTAAATATTTTTTTTTTCATTTTTGTTTTTGTTTTGGTCTTACTAACTCCAAAAGGTTGGAAAAGAGTTCCTACAAAGGTTTTGGACAGTGATTTTAACCCTAACGCCAAAAACCTTAAACCTTACCCTAGCCCCAAAACCTAATACCGGGGTATTACCTTCAGGAAGGCCGAACACCCCAAATTTTTTTTTTTTTTCATTTTTCGTTATTTTTTGGTCTAACTAATTCCAAAAGGTCTGAAACATGTTCCTAAAAAGGTTTTGGACAGTAATTTTAACTCTAACGCCAAAAACCTTAAACCTTACCCTAGCCCCATAACCTAACCTTCAGGAAGCGCGAAATCCCCAACTATTTTTTTTTCTTTAATCTTTTTTTTTGGTCTAACTAACTCCAAAAGGTTGGAAAAGAGTTCCTACAAAGGTTTTGGACAGTGATTTTAACCCTCACACCAAAAACCTTAAACCTTACCCTAGCCCCATAACCTAATACCCGGGAATTACCGTCAGGAAGTACAAACAACCCAAATATATTTTTTTCATTTTTCATTTTTTTTTGGTCTAACTCCAAAAGGTTGGAAACGAGTTCCTACAAAGGTTTTGGACAGTGATTTTAACCCTAACGCCAAAAACCTTAAACCTTACCCTAGCCCCATAACCTAATACATGAATTACCTTCAGGAAGCCCGAACAACCCAAATATTTTTTTTTCATTTTTCATTTTTTTTTGGTCTAACTAACTCCAAAAGGTTGGAAACGAGTTTCTACAAAGGTTTTGGACAGTGATTTCAACCCAAACGCCAAAACACCTTAAACCTTACCCTAGCCCCATAACCTAATACAAGGGTATTACCTTCAGGAAGCCTTTACACCCCAAAAAAAATTTATTTCATTTTTAATTTTTTGGTCAAACTAACTCCAAAAGGTTGGAAAAGAGTTCCTACAAAGGTTTTGGACAGTGATTTTAACCCTAACGCCAAAAACCTTAAACCTTTCCAAAGCCTCATAACCTAATACCCGGGTATTACCTTCAGGAAGCCCGAAAACCCCCAATTTTTTTTTCCTTTTTCATTTTTTTTTTTGGTCTAACTAACTCCAAAAGGTTTGAAAAGAGTTCCTACAAAGGTTTTGGACAGTGATTTTAACCCTAATGCCAAAAACCTTAAACCTTTCCAAAGCCCCATAAACTAATACTAATAAGGAAGCCCGAACACCCCAAATATATTTTTTTTAATTAATCATTTTTTTTGGTCTAACTAACTCCAAAAGGTTGGAAAAGAGTTCCTACAAAGGTTTTGGACAGTGATTTTAACCCTAACGCCAAAAACCTTAAACCTTACCCTAAACCCATAACCTAATACATGAATTACCTTCAGGAAGCCCGAACAACCCAAATATTTTTTTTTCATTTTTCGTTATTTTTTTGGTGTAACTAACTCCAAAAGGTTGGAAAAGAGTTCCTACAAAGGTTTTGGACAGTGATTTTTACCCTCACACCAAAAACCTTAAACCTTACCCACGCCCCATGACCTAATACCCGGTTATTACCTTCAGGAAGCCTGAACACCCCAAATATATTTTTTTCATTTTACATTTTTTTTGGTGTAACCAACTCCAGAAGGTCTGAAACATGTTCCTAAAAAGGTTTTGGACAGTGATTTTAACCCTCACGCCAAAAACCTTAAACCTTACCATAGCCCCATAACCTAATACCTTCAGGAAGCCAAAAAACCCCGAATATTTTTTTTTCATTTTTCATTTTTTTTTGGTCTTACTAACTCCAAAAGGTTGGAAAAGAGTTCCTACAAAGGTTTTGGACAGTGATTTTAACCCTAACGCCAAAAACCTTAAACCTTACCATAGCCCCAAAACCTAAGACCCGGGTATTACATTCAGGAAGCCCGAACACTCCAAATATTTTTTTTTCATTTTTCCTTTTTTTTTGAGGTAACCAACTCCAAAAGGTCTGAAACATGTCCCTAAAGAGGTTTTG
Organism: Xyrichtys novacula; assembly: GCA_962446985.1. Taxonomy (NCBI): domain Eukaryota; kingdom Metazoa; phylum Chordata; class Actinopteri; order Labriformes; family Labridae; genus Xyrichtys; species Xyrichtys novacula. The sequence goes on along the minus strand of OY660884.1, from coordinate 36,223 downwards.
GACAGTAATTTTAACCCTAACGCCAAAAACCTTAAACCTTACCCTAGCCCCATAACCTAATAGGGGTATTACCTTCAGGAAGCCCGAAAACCCCAAATATTTTTTTTTCATTTAACATTTTTTTTGGTCTAACTAACTCCAAAAGGTTGGAAAAGAGTTCCTACAAAGGTTTTGGACAGTGATTTTTACCCTAACGCCAAAAACCTTCAACCTTACCCACGCCCCATGACCTAATACCCGGGTATTACCTTCAGGAAGCCTGAACACCCCAAATGTATTTTTTTCATTTTACATTTTTTTTGGTCTAACTAACTCCAAAAGGTCTGAAACATGTTCCTAAAAAGGTTTTGGACAGTGATTTTAACCCTCACGCCAAAAACCTTAAACCTTACCATAGCCCCAAAACCTAATACCCGGGTATTACTTTCAGGAAGCCCGAACACCCCAAATATTTCTTTTTCATTTTTCTTTTTTTTTGGTCTAACTAACTCCAAAAGGTTGGAAAAGAGTTCCTACAAAGGTTTTGGACAGTGATTTTAACCCTGACGCCAAAAACCTTAAACCTTACCATAGCCCCATACCCCCATAACCGGGTATTACCTTCAGAAAGCCCGAACACCCCAAATATTTTTTTTTCATTTTTCGTTATTTTTTGGTCTAACTAACTCCAAAAGGTCTGAAACATGTTCCTAAAAAGGTTTTGGACACTGATTTTATCTCTAACACCAAAAACCTTAAACCTTTCCCACGCCCCATAACCTAATACCCGGGTATTACCTTCAGGAAGCCCGAAAAACCCCAAATATTTTTTTTTCATTTTTCATTTTTTTTTGGTCTTACTAACTCCAAAAGGTTGGAAAAGAGTTCCTACAAAGGTTTTGGACAGTGATTTTAACCCTAACGCCAAAAACCTTAAACCTAACCATAGCCCCATAACCAAATACCCGGGTATTACCTTCAGGAAGCCCGAACACCTCAAATATTTTTTTCATTTTACATTTTTTTGGTGTAACTGTCTCCAAAAGGTCTGAAACTTGTACCTACAAAGGTTTTGGACAGTGATTTTAACCCTAACGCCAAATACCTTAAACCTTACCCTAGCCCCAAAACCTAATACCCGGGTATTACCATCAGGAAGCTTGAAAACCCCCAATTTTTTTTTTCTTTGTTCTTTTTTTTTTGGTCTAACTAACTCCAAAAGGTTTGAAAAGAGTTCCTACAAAGGTTTTGGACAGTGATTTTAACCCTAACGCCAAAAACCTTAAACCTTACCCTAGCCCCAAAACCTAATACCCGGGTATTACCTTCAGGAAGCCCGAACACCCCAAATATTTTTTTTTCATTTTTCGTTATTTTTTAGTCAAACTAACTCCAAAAGGTCTGAAACATGTTCCTAAAAAGGTTTTGGACAGTGATTTTAACCCTAACGCCAAAAACCTTCAACCTTACCCTGGCCCCAAAACCTAATACCCGTGTATTACCTTCAGGAAGCCCGAACACCCCAAATATTTTTTTTTATTTTTCACTTTTTTTTGGTGTAACTAACTCCAAAAGGTTGGAAACGAGTTCCTACAAAGGTTTTGGACAGTGATTTTAACCCTAACGCCAAAAACCTTAAACCTTACCCGAGCCCCATAACTTAATACCCGGGTATTACCTTAAGGAAGCCTTAACAACCCAAACATTTTTTTTCTTTTTTCGTTTTTTTTTTTTGGTCTAACTAACTCCGAAAGGTTGGAAAAGAGTTCCTACAAAGGTTTTGGACAGTGACTTTAACCCTAACGCCAAAAACCTTTAACCTTTACCTAGCCCTGTAACCGAATACCCGGTTATAACCTAAAGGAAGCCCTACCACCCCAAAAAAAATTTATTATTATTTTTTGTTTTTTTTTGGTCTAACTAACTCCAAAAAGTCCTGAAACATGTTCCTAAAAAGGTTTTGGACAGTGATTTTAACCCTAACGCCAAAAACCTTCAACCTTACCCTAGCCCCAAAACCTAATACTAATAAGGAAGCCCAAACACCCCAAATATTTTTTTTTCATTTTTCATTTTTTTTTTTGGTCTAGCTAACTCCAAAAGGTTGGAAAAGAGTTCCTACAAAGGTTTTGGACAGTGCTTTTAACCCTAATGCCAAAAACCTTAAACCTTACCCTAGCCCCATAACCTAATACCCGGGTATTACCTTCAGGTTGCCCGAAAAACCCAAATATTTTTTTTTCATTTTTCGTTTTTTTTTGGTCTAACTAACTCCGAAAGGGTTGGAAAAGAGTTCCTACAAAGGTTTTGGACAGTGATTTTAACCCTCACGCCAAAAAACTTAAACCTTACCCTAGCCCCAAAACCTAATACCCGGTTATTACCTAAAGGAAGCCCTACCACCCCCAAAAATATTTTATTATTATTTTTTGTTTTTTTTTTGGTCGAACTTACGCCAAAAAGTCCTGAAACATGTTCCTAAAAAGGTTTTGGACAGTGATTTTAACCCTAACGCCAAAAACCTTCAACCTTACCCTAGCCCCAAAACCTAATACCCGGGTATTACCTTCAGGATGCCCGAAAACCACAAATATTGTTTTTTCATTTTTCCTTTTTTTCTTGTCTAACTAACTCCAAAAGGTTGGAAAAGAGTTCCTACAAAGGTTTTGGACAGTGATTTTAACCCTAACACTAAAAACCTTAAACCTTACCATAGCCCCATAACCTAATACCCGGGTATTACCTTCAGGAAGCGCGAAATCCCCAACTATTTTTTTTTCTTTAATCTTTTTTTTTGGTCTAACTAACTCCAAAAGGTTGGAAAAGAGTTCCTACAAAGGTTTTGGACAGTGATTTTAACCCTCACGCCAAAAACCTTAAACCTTACCCTAGCCCCACAACCTAATACCCGGGAATTACCGTCAGGAAGTACAAACAACCCAAATATATTTTTTTCATTTTTCATTTTTTTTTGGTCTAACTCCAAAAGGTTGGAAACGAGTTCCTACAAAGGTTTTGGACAGTGATTTTAACCCAAATGCAAAAAACCTTAAACCTTACCCTAAACCCATAACCTAATACATGAATTACCTTCAGGAAGCCCGAACAACCCAAATATTTTTTTTTCATTTTTCATTTTTTTTTGGTCTAACTAACTCCAAAAGGTTGGAAACGAGTTTCTACAAAGGTTTTGGACAGTGATTTCAACCCAAACGCCAAAAAACCTTAAACCTTACCCTAGCCCCATAACCTAATACAAGGGTATTACCTTCAGGAAGCCTTTACACCCCAAAAAAAATTTATTTCATTTTTAATTTTTTGGTCAAACTAACTCCAAAAGGTTGGAAAAGAGTTCCTACAAAGGTTTTGGACAGTGATTTTAACCCTAACGCCAAAAACCTTAAACCTTTCCAAAGCCTCATAACCTAATACCCGGGTATTACCTTCAGGAAGCCCGAAAACCCCCAATTTTTTTTTTCTTTTTTATTTTTTTTTTTGGTCTAACTAACTCCAAAAGGTTTGAAAAGAGTTCCTACAAAGGTTTTGGACAGTGATTTTAACCCTAATGCCAAAAACCTTAAACCTTTCCAAAGCCCCATAAACTAATACTAATAAGGAAGCCCGAACACCCCAAATATATTTTTTTTAATTAATCATTTTTTTTTGGTCTAACTAACTCCAAAAGGTTGGAAAAGAGTTCCTACAAAGGTTTTGGACAGTGATTTTAACCCTAACGCCAAAAACCTTAAACCTTACCCTAGCCCCAAAACCTGATACCCGGGTATTACCATCAGGAAGCCCGAAGACCCTAAATATTTTTTTTTTCATTTTTGTTTTTGTTTTGGTCTTACTAACTCCAAAAGGTTGGAAAAGAGTTCCTACAAAGGTTTTGGACAGTGATTTTAACCCTAACGCCAAAAACCTTAAACCTTACCCTAGCCCCAAAACCTAATACCGGGGTATTACCTTCAGGAAGGCCGAACACCCCAAATTTTTTTTTTTTTCATTTTTCGTTATTTTTTGGTCTAACTAATTCCAAAAGGTCTGAAACATGTTCCTAAAAAGGTTTTGGACAGTAATTTTAACTCTAACGCCAAAAACCTTAAACCTTACCCTAGCCCCATAACCTAATACCCGGGTATTACCTTCAGGAAGCCCGAAAACCCCAAATATTTTTTTTTCATTTTTCGTTTTTTTTTGGTCTAACTAACTCCGAAAGGGTTGGAAAAGAGTTCCTACAAAGGTTTTGGACAGTGATTTTAACCCTCACGCCAAAAAACTTAAACCTTACCCTAGCCCCAAAACCTAATACCCGGGTATTACCTTCAGGAAGCCCGAACACCCCAAATATTTTATTTTCATTTTTCTTTTTTTTTTGGTCAAACTAAATCCAAAAGGTTGGAAAAGAGTTCGTATAAAGGTTTTGGACAGTGATTTTAACCCTAACGCCAAAAACCTTAAACCTTAAACTAGCCCCAAAACCTGATACCCGGGTATTACCTTCAGGAGGCCCGAAAACCACAAATTTTTTTTTTCATTTTTCATTTTTTTTTGGTCTAACTTACTCCAAAAGGTTGGAAAAGAGTTCTTACAAAGGTTTTGGACAGTAATTTTAACTCTAACGCCAAAAAACCTTAAACCTTACCCTAGCCCCATGACCTAATACAAGGGTATTACCTTCAGGAAGCCTTTACACCCCAAAAAAAATTTATTTCATTTTTCGTTTTTTTTTGGTCTAACTAACTCCAAAAGGTTGGAAAAGAGTTCCTACAAAGGTTTTGGACAGTGATTTTAACCCTAATGCCAAAAACCTTAAACCTTTCCAAAGCCCCATAAACTAATACTAATAAGGAAGCCCGAACCCCCCAAATATTTTTTTTTTTAATTAATCTTTTTTTTTTGGTCTAACTAACTCCAAAAGGTTGGAAAAGAGTTCCTACAAAGGTTTTGGACAGTGATTTTAACCCTCACGCCAAAAACCTTAAACCTTAACCTAGCCCCAAAACCTGATACCCGGGTATTACCTTCAGGAGGCCCGAAAACCACAAATATTTTTTTTTCATTTTTCATTTTTTTTTGGTCTAACTTACTCCAAAAGGTTGGAAAAGAGTTCTTACAAAGGTTTTGGACAGTAATTTTAACTCTAACGCCAAAAAACCTTAAACCTTACCCTAGCCCCATAACCTAATACAAGGGTATTACCTTCAGGAAGCCTTTACACCCCAAAAAAAATTTATTTCATTTTTCTTTTTTTTTTTGGTCTAACTAACTCCAAAAGGTTGGAAAAGAGTTCCTACAAAGGTTTTGGACAGTGATTTTAACCCTAACGCCAAAAACCTTAAACCTTTCCAAAGCCTCATAACCTTATACCCGGGTATTACCTTCAGGAAGCCCGAAAACCCCCAATTTTTTTTTCCTTTTTTAAATATTTTTTTTGGTCTAACTAACTCCAAAAGGTTGGAAAAGAGTTCCTATAAAGGGTTTGGACAGTGATTTTAACCCTAATGCCAAAAACCTTAAACCTTTCCAAAGCCCCATAAACTAATACTAATAAGGAAGCCCGAACACCCCAAATATTTTTTTTTTAATTAATCTTTTTTTTTTGGTCTAACTAACTCCGAAAGGGTTGGAAAAGAGTTCCTACAAAGGTTTTGGACAGTGATTTTAACCCTCACGCCAAAAAACTTAAACCTTACCCTAGCCCCAAAACCTAATACCCGGGTATTACCTTCAGGAAGCCCGAAAACCCCAAATATTTTTTTTCATTTTTCGTTTTTTTTTGGTCTAACTAACTCCAAAGGGTTGGAAAAGAGTTCCTACAAAGGTTTTGGACAGTGATTTTAACCCTCACGCCAAAAACCTTAAACCTTACCCTAGCCCCATAACCTAATACCCGGGTATTACCTTCAGGAGGCCCGAACACCCCAAATATTTTATTTTCATTTTTCTTTTTTTTTTGGTCAAACTAAATCCAAAAGGTTGGAAAAGAGTTCTTATAAAGGTTTTGGACAGTGATTTTAACCCTAACGCCAAAAACCTTAAACCTTAACCTAGCCCCAAAACCTTATACCCGGGTATTACCTTCAGGAGGCCCGAAAACCACAAATATTTTTTTTTCATTTTTTATTTTTTTTTGGTCTAACTAACTCCAAAAGGTTGGAAAAGAGTTCCTACAAAGGTTTTGGACAGTGATTTTAACCCTAACACCAAAAACCTTAAACCTTACCCTAGCCCCATAACCTTATACCCGGGTATTACCTTCAGGAAGCCCAAACACCCCAAATATTTCTTTTTCATTTTACAATTTTTTTTTGGTGTAACTAACTCCATAAGGTCTGAAACATGTTCCTAAAAAGATTTTGGACAGTGATTTTAACCCTAACGCCAAAAACATTAAACCTTTCCCTAGCCCCATAATCTAATACCTTCAGGAAGCCCGAACACCCCAAATATTTTATCTTCATTTTTCTTTTTTTTTTAGGTCTAACTAACTCCAAAAGGTTGGAAAAGAGTTCTTACAAAGGTTTTGGACAGTAATTTTAACTCTAACGCCAAAAAACCTTAAACCTTACCCTAGCCCCATAACCTAATACAAGGGTATTACCTTCAGGAAGCCTTTACACCCCAAAAAAAATTTATTTCATTTTTCTTTTTTTTTTTGGTCTAACTAACTCCAAAAGGTTGGAAAAGAGTTCCTACAAAGGTTTTGGACAGTGATTTTAACCCTAACGCCAAAAACCTTAAACCTTTCCAAAGCCTCATAACCTAATACCCGGGTATTACCTTCAGGAAGCCTGAAAACCCCCAATTTTTTTTTCCTTTTTTAAATATTTTTTTTGGTCTAACTAACTCCAAAAGGTTGGAAAAGAGTTCCTATAAAGGGTTTGGACAGTGATTTTAACCCTAATGCCAAAAACCTTAAACCTTTCCAAAGCCCCATAAACTAATACTAATAAGGAAGCCCGAACACCCCAAATATTTTTTTTTTAATTAATCTTTTTTTTTTGGTCTAACTAACTCCGAAAGGGTTGGAAAAGAGTTCCTACAAAGGTTTTGGACAGTGATTTTAACCCTCACGCCAAAAAACTTAAACCTTACCCTAGCCCCAAAACCTAATACCCGGGTATTACCTTCAGGAAGCCCGAAAACCCCAAATATTTTTTTTCATTTTTCGTTTTTTTTTGGTCTAACTAACTCCGAAAGGGTTGGAAAAGAGTTCCTACAAAGGTTTTGGACAGTGATTTTAACCCTCACGCCAAAAACCTTAAACCTTACCCTAGCCCCATAACCTAATACCCGGGTATTACCTTCAGGAGGCCCGAACACCCCAAATATTTTATTTTCATTTTTCTTTTTTTTTTGGTCAAACTAAATCCAAAAGGTTGGAAAAGAGTTCTTATAAAGGTTTTGGACAGTGATTTTAACCCTAACGCCAAAAACCTTAAACCTTAACCTAGCCCCAAAACCTTATACCCGGGTATTACCTTCAGGAGGCCCGAAAACCACAAATATTTTTTTTTCATTTTTTATTTTTTTTTGGTCTAACTAATTCCAAAAGGTTGGAAAAGAGTTCCTACAAAGGTTTTGCACAGTGATTTTAACCCTCACGCCAAAAACCTTAAACCTTAACCTAGCCCCAAAACCTGATACCCGGGTATTACCTTCAGGAAGCCCGAACACCCCAAATATTTTTTTTTCATTTTTCTTTTTTTTTGGTCTAACTAACTCCAAAAGGTTGGAAAAGAGTTCCTACAAAGGTTTTGGACAGTGATTTTAACCCTAACACCAAAAACCTTAAACCTTACCCTAGCCCCATAACCTTATACCCGGGTATTACCTTCAGGAAGCCCAAACACCCCAAATATTTCTTTTTCATTTTACAATTTTTTTTTGGTGTAACTAACTCCATAAGGTCTGAAACATGTTCCTAAAAAGATTTTGGACAGTGATTTTAACCCTAACGCCAAAAACATTAAACCTTTCCCTAGCCCCATAATCTAATACCTTCAGGAAGCCCGAACACCCCAAATATTTTATCTTCATTTTTCTTTTTTTTTTAGGTCTAACTAACTCCAAAAGGTTGGAAAAGAGTTCCTACACAGGTTTTGGACAGTGATTTTAACCCTAATGCCAAAAACCTTAAACCAAACCAAAGCCCCATAATCTAATACCCAGGTATTACCTTCAGGAAGACCGAACACCCCAAACATTTTTTTTTCTTTTTTCTTTTTTTTTTGGTCTAACTAACTCCAAATGGTTGGAAAAGAGTTCCTACAAAGGTTTTGGACACTGATTTTAACCCTCACGCCAAAAACCTTAAACCTTATTAAAAGCCCAATAACCTAATACCCGGGTATTACCTTCAGGAAGCCAGAACACCCCAAATATTTTTTTTTTCTTTTTCTTTTATTTTTTTGGTCAAACTAAATCCAAAAGATTGGAAAAGAGTTCCTATAAACGTTTTGGACAGTGATTTTAACCCTAACGCCAAAAACCTTTAACTTTACCCTAGCCCCAAAACCCAATACCCGGGTATTACCTTCAGGAAGCCCGAAGACCCCAAATATTTTTTTTTCATTTTTGGTTTTTTTTTGGTCTAACTAACTCCAAAAGGTTGGAAAAGAGTTCCTACAAAGGTTTTGGACAGTGATTTTAACCCTAACGCCAAAAACCTTAAACCTTACCCTAGCCCCAAAACCTAATACCGGGGTATTACCTTCAGGAAGCCCGAAGACCCCAAATATTTTTTTTTCATTTTTCGTTATTTTTTGGTCTAACTAATTCCAAAAGGTCTGAAACATGTTCCTAAAAAGGTTTTGGACAGTAATTTTAACTCTAACGCCAAAAACCTTAAACCTTACCCTAGCCCCATAACCTAATACCCGGGTATTACCTTCAGGAAGCCCGAAAACCCCAAATATTTTTTTTTCATTTTTCTTTTTTTTTTGGTCTAACTAACTCCAAATGGTTGGAAAAGAGTTCCTACAAAGGTTTTGGACACTGATTTTAACCCTAACACCAAAAACCTTAAACCTTACCCTAGCCCCATAACCTTATACCCGGGTATTACCTTCAGGAAGCCAGAACACCCCAAATATTTTTTTTTCTTTTTCTTTTATTTTTTTGGTCAAACTAATTCCAAAAGGTTGGAAAAGAGTTCCTACAAAGGTTTTGCACAGTGATTTTAACCCTCACGCCAAAAACCTTAAACCTTAACCTAGCCCCAAAACCTGATACCCGGGTATTACCTTCAGGAAGCCCGAACACCCCAAAAAATTTTTTTTCATTTTTCATTTTTTTTGGTCTAACTAACTCCAAAAGGTTGGAAAAGAGTTCCTACAAAGGTTTTGGACAGTGATTTTAACCCTAACACCAAAAACCTTAAACCTTACCCTAGCCCCATAACCTTATACCCGGGTATTACCTTCAGGAAGCCCGAACACCCCAAATATATATATTTTATTTTATTTTTCATTTGTTTTTTGGTCTAACTCACTCCAAAAGGTTGGAAAAGAGTTCCTACAAAGGTTTTGGACAGTGATTTTAACCCTAACGCCAAAAACCTTAAACCTTACCATAGCCCCATTACCTAATAGCCGGGTATTACCTTTAGGAAGACTGAAAACCCGAAATATTTTTTTTTCATTTTTCATTTTTTTTTGGTCTAAATAACTCCAAAAGGTTGGAAAAGAGTTCCTACAAAGGTTTTGGACAGTGATTTTAACCCTAACGCCAAAAACCTTAAACCTATCCATAGCCCCATAACCAAATACCCGGGTATTACCTTCAGGAAACCCGAAAACCTCAAATATTTTTTTCATTTTACATTTTTATGGTCTAACTAACTCCAAAAGGTTTGAATAGAGTTCCTACAAAGGTTTTGGACAGTGATTTTAACCCTAACGCCAAAAATACCTTAAACCTTACCCTAGCCCCAAAACCTAATACCCGGGTATTACCATCAGGAAGCCCGAAAACCCCCAATTTTTTTTTTCTTTGTTCTTTTTTTTTTGGTCTTACTAACTCCAAAAGGTCTGAAACATGTTCCTAAAAAGGTTTTGGACAGTGATTTTAATCCTAACGCCAAAAACCTTAAACCTTACCCTAGCCCCATAACCTAATACCCGGGTATTACCTTCAGGAAGCCCGAACACCCCAAATAAAAATTTTTATTTTTATTTTTTTTGGTCTAACTAACTCCAAAAGGTTGGAAAAGAGTTCCTACAAAGGTTTTGGACAGTGATTTTAACCCTAACGCCAAAAACCTTAAACCTATCCATAGCCCCATAACCTAATACCCGGGTATTACCTTCAGGAAGCCCGAACACCCCAAATATGTTTTTTCCATTTTTCATTTTTTTTTGGTCTAACTCATTCCAAAAGGTTGGAAAAGAGTTCCTACAAAGGTTTTGGACAGTGATTTTAACCCTCACGCCAAAAAACTTAAACCTTACCCTAGCCCCAAAACCTAATACCGGGGTATTACCTTCAGGAAGCCCGAACACCCCAAATATTTTTTTTTCATTTTTCTTTTTTTTTTAGGTCTATCTAACTCCAAAAGGTTGGAAAAGAGTTCCTACAAAGGTTTTGGACAGTGATTTTAACCCTCACGCCAAAAAACTTAAACCTTACCCTAGCCCCAAAACCTAATACCCGGGTATTACCTTCAGGAAGCCCGAAAACCCCAAATATTTTTTTTCCATTTTTCGTTTTTTTTTGGTCTAACTAATTCCAAAAGGTCTGAAACATGTTCCTAAAAAGGTTTTGGACAGTGATTTTAACCCTCACGCCAAAAACCTTAAACCTTACCCTAGCCCCATAACCTAATACCCGGGTATTACCTTCAGGAGGCCCGAACACCCCAAATATTTTATTTTCATTTTCCTTTTTTTTTTGGTCAAACTAAATCCAAAAGGTTGGAAAAGAGTTCTTATAAAGGTTTTGGACAGTGATTTTAACCCTAACGCCAAAAACCTTAAACCATAACCTAGCCCCAAAACCTTATTACCCGGGTATTACCTTCAGGAGGCCCGAAAACCACAAATATTTTTTTTTCATTTTTTATTTTTTTTTGGTCTAACTAATTCCAAAAGGTTGGAAAAGAGTTCCTACAAAGGTTTTGCACAGTGATTTTAACCCTCACGCCAAAAACCTTAAACCTTAACCTAGCCCCAAAACCTGATACCTGGGTACTACCTTCAGGAAGCCCGAACACCCCAAATATTTCTTTTTCATTTTTCTTTTTTTTTGGTCTAACTAACTCCAAAAGGTTGGAAAAGAGTTCCTACAAAGGTTTTGGACAGTGATTTTAACCCTAACACCAAAAACCTTAAACCTTACCCTAGCCCCATAACCTTATACCCGAGTATTACCTTCAGGAAGCCCAAACACCCCAAAAATTTTTTTCCATTTTACAATTTTTTTTTGGTGTAACTAACTCCATAAGGTCTGAAACATGTTCCTAAAAAGATTTTGGACAGTGATTTTAACCCTAACGCCAAAAACATTAAACCTTTCCCTAGCCCCATAATCTAATACCTTCAGGAAGCCCGAACACCCCAAATATTTTATCTTCATTTTTCTTTTTTTTTAGGTCTAACTAACTCCAAAAGTTTGGAAAAGAGTTCCTACACAGGTTTTGGACAGTGATTTTAACCCTAATGCCAAAAACCTTAAACCAAACCAAAGCCCCACAATCTAATACCCGGGTATTACCTTCAGGAAGCCCGAACACCCCAAATATTTTTTTTTCATTTTTCATTTTTTTTGGTCTAACTAACTCCAAAAGGTTGGAAAAGAGTTCCTATAAAGGTTTTGGACAGTGGTTTTAACCCTCACGCCAAAAAACTTAAACCTTACCCTAGCCCAAAACCTAATACCGGGGTATTACCTTCAGGAAGCCCGAACACCCCAAATATTTTTTTTTCATTTTTCTTTTTTTTTTTAGGTCTAACTAACTCCAAAAGGTTGGAAAAGAGTTCCTACACAGGTTTTGGACAGTGATTTTAACCCTCACGCCAAAAAACTTAAACCTTACCCTAGCCCCAAAACCTAATACCCGGGTATTACCTTCAGGAAGCCCGAAAACCCCAAATATTTTTTTTTCATTTTTCGTTTTTTTTTGGTCTAACTAACTCCGAAAGGGTTGGAAAAGAGTTCCTACAAAGGTTTTGGACACTGATTTTAACCCTAACACCAAAAACCTTAAACCTTACCCTAGCCCCATAACCTTATACCCGGGTATTACCTTCAGGAAGCCAGAACACCCCAAATATTTTTTTTTCTTTTTCTTTTTTTTTTTTGGTCAAACTAAATCCAAAAGATTGGAAAAGAGTTCCTATAAACGTTTTGGACAGTGATTTTAACCCTAACGCCAAAAACCTTTAACTTTACCCTAGCCCCAAAACCCAATACCGGGTATTACCTTCAGGAAGCCCGAAGACCCCAAATATTTTTTTTCATTTTTGGTTTTTTTTTGGTCTAACTAATTCCAAAAGGTTGGAAAAGAGTTCCTACAAAGGTTTTGCACAGTGATTTTAACCCTCACGCCAAAAACCTTAAACCTTAACCTAGCCCCAAAACCTGATACCCGGGTATTACCTTCAGGAAGCCCGAACACCCCAAAAAATTTTTTTTCATTTTTCATTTTTTTTGGTCTAACTAACTCCAAAAGGTTGGAAAAGAGTTCCTACAAAGGTTTTGGACAGTGATTTTAACCCTAACACCAAAAACCTTAAACCTTACCCTAGCCCCATAACCTTATACCCGGGTATTACCTTCAGGAAGCCCGAACACCCCAAATATATATATTTTATTTTATTTTTCATTTGTTTTTTGGTCTAACTCACTCCAAAAGGTTGGAAAAGAGTTCCTACAAAGGTTTTGGACAGTGATTTTAACCCTAACGCCAAAAACCTTAAACCTTACCATAGCCCCATTACCTAATAGCCGGGTATTACCTTTAGGAAGACTGAAAACCCGAAATATTTTTTTTTCATTTTTCATTTTTTTTTGGTCTAAATAACTCCAAAAGGTTGGAAAAGAGTTCCTACAAAGGTTTTGGACAGTGATTTTAACCCTAACGCCAAAAACCTTAAACCTATCCATAGCCCCATAACCAAATACCCGGGTATTACCTTCAGGAAACCCGAAAACCTCAAATATTTTTTTCATTTTACATTTTTATGGTCTAACTAACTCCAAAAGGTTTGAATAGAGTTCCTACAAAGGTTTTGGACAGTGATTTTAACCCTAACGCCAAATACCTTAAACCTTACCCTAGCCCCAAAACCTAATACCCGGGTATTACCATCAGGAAGCCCGAAAACCCCCAATTTTTTTTTCTTTGTTCTTTTTTTTTTTGGTCTTACTAACTCCAAAAGGTCTGAAACATGTTCCTAAAAAGGTTTTGGACAGTGATTTTAATCCTAACGCCAAAAACCTTAAACCTTACCCTAGCCCCATAACCTAATACCCGGGTATTACCTTCAGGAAGCCCGAACACCCCAAATAAAAATTTTTATTTTTATTTTTTTTGGTCTAACTAACTCCAAAAGGTTGGAAAAGAGTTCCTACAAAGGTTTTGGACAGTGATTTTAACCCTAACGCCAAAAACCTTAAACCTATCCATAGCCCCATAACCTAATACCCGGGTATTACCTTCAGGAAGCCCGAACACCCCAAATATGTTTTTTCCATTTTTCATTTTTTTTTGGTCTAACTCATTCCAAAAGGTTGGAAAAGAGTTCCTACAAAGGTTTTGGACAGTGATTTTAACCCTCACGCCAAAAAACTTAAACCTTACCCTAGCCCCAAAACCTAATACCGGGGTATTACCTTCAGGAAGCCCGAACACCCCAAATATTTTTTTTTCATTTTTCTTTTTTTTTTAGGTCTATCTAACTCCAAAAGGTTGGAAAAGAGTTCCTACACAGGTTTTGGACAGTGATTTTAACCCTCACGCCAAAAAACTTAAACCTTACCCTAGCCCCAAAACCTAATACCCGGGTATTACCTTCAGGAAGCCCGAACACCCCAAATATTTTTTTTCCATTTTTCGTTTTTTTTTGGTCTAACTAATTCCAAAAGGTCTGAAACATGTTCCTAAAAAGGTTTTGGACAGTGATTTTAACCCTCACGCCAAAAACCTTAAACCTTACCCTAGCCCCATAACCTAATACCCGGGTATTACCTTCAGGAGGCCCGAACACCCCAAATATTTTATTTTCATTTTTCTTTTTTTTTTGGTCAAACTAAATCCAAAAGGTTGGAAAAGAGTTCTTATAAAGGTTTTGGACAGTGATTTTAACCCTAACGCCAAAAACCTTAAACCATAACCTAGCCCCAAAACCTTATTACCCGGGTATTACCTTCAGGAGGCCCGAAAACCACAAATATTTTTTTTTCATTTTTTATTTTTTTTTGGTCTAACTAATTCCAAAAGGTTGGAAAAGAGTTCCTACAAAGGTTTTGCACAGTGATTTTAACCCTCACGCCAAAAACCTTAAACCTTAACCTAGCCCCAAAACCTGATACCCGGGTACTACCTTCAGGAAGCCCGAACACCCCAAATATTTCTTTTTCATTTTTCTTTTTTTTTGGTCTAACTAACTCCAAAAGGTTGGAAAAGAGTTCCTACAAAGGTTTTGGACAGTGATTTTAACCCTAACACCAAAAACCTTAAACCTTACCCTAGCCCCATAACCTTATACCCGAGTATTACCTTCAGGAAGCCCAAACACCCCAAATATTTCTTTTTCATTTTACAATTTTTTTTTGGTGTAACTAACTCCATAAGGTCTGAAACATGTTCCTAAAAAGATTTTGGACAGTGATTTTAACCCTAACGCCAAAAACATTAAACCTTTCCCTAGCCCCATAATCTAATACCTTCAGGAAGCCCGAACACCCCAAATATTTTATCTTCATTTTTCTTTTTTTTTAGGTCTAACTAACTCCAAAAGGTTGGAAAAGAGTTCCTACACAGGTTTTGGACAGTGATTTTAACCCTAATGCCAAAAACCTTAAACCAAACCAAAGCCCCACAATCTAATACCCGGGTATTACCTTCAGGAAGCCCGAACACCCCAAATATTTTTTTTTCATTTTTCATTTTTTTTTGGAGTAACTAACTCCAAAAGGTTGGAAAAGAGTTCCTACAAAGGTTTTGGACAGTGATTTTAACCCTCACGCCAAAAAACTTAAACCTTACCCTAGCCCAAAACCTAATACCCGGGTATTACCTTCAGGAAGCCCGAACACCCCAAATATTTTTTTTTCATTTTTCTTTTTTTTTTTAGGTCTAACTAACTCCAAAAGGTTGGAAAAGAGTTCCTACACAGGTTTTGGACAGTGATTTTAACCCTCACGCCAAAAAATTTAAACCTTACCCTAGCCCCAAAACCTAATACCCGGGTATTACCTTCAGGAAGCCCGAAAACCACAAATATTTTTTTTTCATTTTTCGTTTTTTTTTGGTCTAACTAACTCCGAAAGGGTTGGAAAAGAGTTCCTACAAAGGTTTTGGACAGTGATTTTAACCCTCACGCCAAAAAACTTAAACCTTACCCTAGCCCCAAAACCTAATACCGGGGTGTTACCTTCAGGAAGCCCGAACACCCCAAATATTTTTTTTCATTTTTCATTTTTTTTGGTCTAACTAACTCCAAAAGGTTGGAAAAGCGTTCCAACAAAGGTTTTGGACAGTGATTTTAACCCTAACGCCAAAAACCTTAAACCTTACCCTAGCCCCATAACCTAATACCCAGGTATTACCTTCAGGAAGCCCGAACACCCCAAATATTTTATCTTCATTTTTCTTTTTTTTTGGTCAAACTAAATCCAAAAGGTTGGAAAAGAGTTCTTATAAAGGTTTTGGACAGTGATTTTAACCCTAACGCCAAAAACCTTAAACCTTAACCTAGCCCCAAAACCTTATACCCGGGTATTACCTTCAGGAGGCCCGAAAACCACAAATATTTTTTTTTCATTTTTTATTTTTTTTTGGTCTAACTAATTCCAAAAGGTTGGAAAAGAGTTCCTTCAAAGGTTTTGCACAGTGATTTTAACCCTCACGCCAAAAACCTTAAACCTTAACCTAGCCCCAAAACCTAATACCCGGGTATTACCTTCAGGAAGCCCGAAGACCCTAAATATTTTTTTTCCATTTTTCATTTTTTTTGGTCTAACTAACTCCAAAAGGTTGGAAAAGAGTTCCTACAAAGGTTTTGGACAGTGATTTTAACCCTAACACCAAAAACCTTAAACCTTACCCTAGCCCAATAACCTTATACCCGGGTATTACCTTCAGGAAGCCCAAACACCCCAAATATTTCTTTTTCATTTTACAATTTTTTTTTGGTGTAACTAACTCCAAAAGGTCTGAAACATGTTCCTAAAAAGATTTTGGACAGTGATTTTAACCCTAACGCCAAAAACATTAAACCTTTCCCTAGCCCCATAATCTAATACCTTCAGGAAGCCCGAACACCCCAAATATTTTTTTTTCATTTTTCTTTTTTTTTAGGTCTAACTAACTCCAAAAGGTTGGAAAAGAGTTCCTACACAGGTTTTGGACAGTGATTTTAACCCTAATGCCAAAAACCTTAAACCATACCAAAGCCCCATAATCTAATACTCCTGAAGGTATTACCTTCAGGAAGCCCGAACACCCCAAATATTTTTTTTTCCTTTTTCATTTTTTTTGGTCTAACTAACTCCAAAAGGTTGGAAAAGAGTTCCTACAAAGGTTTTGGACAGTGATTTTAACCCTAACGCCAAAAACCTTAAACCTTACCCTAGCCCCATAACCTAATACCCAGGTATTACCTTCAGGAAGACCGAACACCCCAAACATTTTTTTTTCTTTTTTCTTTTTTTTTTTGGTCTAACTAACTCCAAATGGTTGGAAAAGAGTTCCTACAAAGGTTTTGGACACCGATTTTAACCCTCACGCCAAAAACCTTAAACCTTATTATAGCCCCATAACCTAATACCCGGGTATTACCTTCAGGAAGCCAGAACACCCCAAATATTTTTTTTTTCTTTTTCTTTTTTTTTTTTGGTCAAACTAAATCCAAAAGATTGGAAAAGAGTTCCTATAAACGTTTTGGACAGTGATTTTAACCCTAACGCCAAAAACCTTTAACTTTACCCTAGCCCCAAAACCCAATACCCGGGTATTACCTTCAGGAAGCCCGAAGACCCCAAATATTTTTTTTTCATTTTTGGTTTTTTTTTGGTCTAACTAACTCCAAAAGGTTGGAAAAGAGTTCCTACAAAGGTTTTGGACAGTGATTTTAACCCTAACGCCAAAAACCTTAAACCTTACCCTAGCCCCAAAACCTAATACCGGGGTATTACCTTCAGGAAGGCCGAACACCCCAATTTTTTTTTTTTTCATTTTTCGTTATTTTTTGGTCTAACTAATTCCAAAGGGTCTGAAACATGTTCCTAAAAAGGTTTTGGACAGTAATTTTAACTCTAAAGCCAAAAACCTTAAACCTTACCCTAGCCCCATAACCTAATACCCGGGTATTACCTTCAGGAAGCCCGAAAACCCCAAATATTTTTTTTTCATTTTTCGTTTTTTTTTGGTCTAACTAACTCCGAAAGGGTTGGAAAAGAGTTCCTACAAAGGTTTTGGACAGTGATTTTAACCCTCACGCCAAAAAACTTAAACCTTACCCTAGCCCCAAAACCTAATACCCGGGTATTACCTTCAGGAAGCCCGAAGACCCAAAAATATTTTTTTTCCATTTTTCGTTTTTTTTGGTCTAACTAATTCCAAAAGGTCTGAAACATGTTCCTAAAAAGGTTTTGGACAGTGATTTTAACCCTCACGCCAAAAACCTTAAACCTTACCCTAGCCCCATAACCTAATACCCGGGTATTACCTTCAGGAAGCCCGAACACCCCAAATATTTTATTTTCATTTTTCTTTTTTTTTTGGTCAAACTAAATCCAAAAGGTTGGAAAAGAGTTCTTATAAAGGTTTTGGACAGTGATTTTAACCCTAACGCCAAAAACCTTAAACCTTAACCTAGCCCCAAAACCTTATACCCGGGTTTTCCCTTCAGGAGGCCCGAAAACCACAAATATTTTTTTTTCATTTTTTATTTTTTTTTGGTCTAACTAATTCCAAAAGGTTGGAAAAGAGTTCCTACAAAGGTTTTGGACAGTGATTTTAACCCTCACGCCAAAAACCTTAAACCTTAACCTAGCACCAAAACCTGATACCCGGGTATTACCTTCAGGAAGCCCGAACACCCCAAATATTTTTTTTTCATTTTTCATTTTTTTTGGTCTAACTAACTCCAAAAGGTTGGAAAAGAGTTCCTAAAAAAGTTTTGGACACTAATTTTAACTCTAACGCCAAAAACCTTAAACCTTACCATAGCCCCATAACCTAATACCAGGGTATTACCTTCAGGAAGCCGGAACACCCCAAATATTTTTTTTTCATTTTACTTTTTTTTTTTGTAACCAACTCCAAAAGGTCTGAAACATGTTCCTACAAAGGTTTTGGACAGTGATTTTAACCCTAACGCCAAAAACCTTAAACCTTTCCAAAGCCCCATAACCTAATACTAATAAGGAAGACCGAACACCCCAAATATTTTTTTTTCATTTTTCATTTTTTTTTGGAGTAACTAACTCCAAAACGTTGGAAAAGAGTTCTTACAAAGGTTTTGGACAGTGATTTTAACCCTAACGCCAAAAACCTTAAACCTTACCCTAGCCCCAAAACCTAATACCGGGGTATTACCTTCAGGAAGGCCGAACACCCCAAATTTTTTTTTTTTCATTTTTCGTTATTTTTTGGTCTAACTAATTCCAAAGGGTCTGAAACATGTTCCTAAAAAGGTTTTGGACAGTAATTTTAACTCTAAAGCCAAAAACCTTAAACCTTACCCTAGCCCCATAACCTAATACCCGGGTATTACCTTCAGGAAGCCCGAAAACCCCAAATATTTTTTTTTCATTTTTCGTTTTTTTTTGGTCTAACTAACTCCGAAAGGGTTGGAAAAGAGTTCCTACAAAGGTTTTGGACAGTGATTTTAACCCTCACGCCAAAAACCTTAAACCTTACCCTAGCCCCAAAACCTAATACCCGGGTATTACCTTCAGGAAGCCCGAAGACCCAAAAATATTTTTTTTCCATTTTTCGTTTTTTTTGGTCTAACTAATTCCAAAAGGTCTGAAACATGTTCCTAAAAAGGTTTTGGACAGTGATTTTAACCCTCACGCCAAAAACCTTAAACCTTACCCTAGCCCCAAAACCTAATACCCGGGTATTACCTTCAGGAAGCCCGAACACCCCAAATATTTTATTTTCATTTTTCTTTTTTTTTTGGTCAAACTAAATCCAAAAGGTTGGAAAAGAGTTCTTATAAAGGTTTTGGACAGTGATTTTAACCCTTACGCCAAAAACCTTAAACCTTAACCTAGCCCCAAAACCTTATACCCGGGTTTTCCCTTCAGGAGGCCCGAAAACCACAAATATTTTTTTTTCATTTTTTATTTTTTTTTGGTCTAACTAATTCCAAAAGGTTGGAAAAGAGTTCCTACAAAGGTTTTGGACAGTGATTTTAACCCTCACGCCAAAAACCTTAAACCTTAACCTAGCACCAAAACCTGATACCCGGGTATTACCTTCAGGAAGCCCGAACACCCCAAATATTTTTTTTTCATTTTTCATTTTTTTTGGTCTAACTAACTCCAAAAGGTTGGAAAAGAGTTCCTAAAAAAGTTTTGGACACTAATTTTAACTCTAACGCCAAAAACCTTAAACCTTACCATAGCCCCATAACCTAATACCAGGGTATTACCTTCAGGAAGCCGGAACACCCCAAATATTTTTTTTTCATTTTACTTTTTTTTTTTTGTAACCAACTCCAAAAGGTCTGAAACATGTTCCTACAAAGGTTTTGGACAGTGATTTTAACCCTAACGCCAAAAACCTTAAACCTTTCCAAAGCCCCATAACCTAATACTAATAAGGAAGCCCGAACACCCCAAATATTTTTTTTTCATTTTTCATTTTTTTTTGGACTAACTAACTCCAAAACGTTGGAAAAGAGTTCTTACAAAGGTTTTGGACAGTGATTTTAACCCTAACGCCAAAAACCTTAAACCTTACCCTAGCCCCATAACCTAATACTAATAAGGAAGCCCAAACACCCCAAATATTTTTTTTTCATTTTTCATTTTTTTTTTTGGTCTAGCTAACTCCAAAAGGTTGGAAAAGAGTTCCTACAAAGGTTTTGGACAGTGCTTTTAACCCTAATGCCAAAAACCTTAAACCTTACCCTAGCCCCATAACCTAATACCCGGGTATTACCTTCAGGAAGCCCGAAGACCCCAAATATTTTTTTTCATTTTTGGTTTTTTTTTGGTCTAACTAATTCCAAAAGGTCTGAAACATGTTCCTAAAAAGGTTTTGGACACTGATTTTAACTCTAACGCCAAAAACCTTAAACCTTACCATAGCCCCATAACCTAATACCAGGGTATTACCTTCAGGAAGCCCGAACACCCCAAATATTTTTTTTTCATTTTACATTTTTTTTGTGTAACAAACTCCAAAAGGTCTGAAACATGTTCCTAAAAAGGTTTTGGACAGTGATTTTAACTCTAACGCCAAAAACCTTAAACCTTACCATAGCCCCATAACCTAATACCAGGGTATTACCTTCAGGAAGCCCGAACACCCCAGATATTTTTTTTTCATTTTACTTTTTTTTTTTTGTAACTAACTCCAAAAGGTTGGAAACGAGTTCCTACAAAGGTTTTGGACAGTGATTTTAACCCTAACGCCAAAAACCTTAAACCTTACCCGAGCCCCAAAACCTAACACCGGGGTATTACCTTCAGGAAGCCCAAACACCCCAAATATATATTTTTTATTTTTCTTTTTTTTTTGGTCAAACTAAATCCAAAAGGTTGGAAGAAAGTTCCAATAAAGGTTTTGGACAGTGATTTTAACCCTAACGCCAAAAACCTTAAACCTTACCCGAGCCCCAAAACCTAACACCGGGGTATTACCTTCAGGAAGCCCAAACACCCCAAATATATATTTTTTATTTTTCTTTTTTTTTTGTCAAACTAAATCCAAAAGGTTGGAAGAAAGTTCCAATAAAGGTTTTGGACAGTGATTTTAACCCTAACGCCAAAAACCTTAAACCTTACCCTAGCCCCATTACCTAATACCCGGTTATTACCTTCAGGAAGCCTGAACACCCCAAATATGTTTTTTTCATTTTTCATTTTTTTTTGGTCTAACTCACTCCAAAAGGTTGGAAAAGAGTTTCTACAAAGGTTTTGGATGGTGATTTTAACCCTTACGCCAAAAACCTTAAACCTTACCATAGCCCCATGACCTAATGGCTAAGGTATTACCTCCAGGAAGCCTGAAAAACCGAATAAAATTTTTTTTATTTTTCATTTTTTTTTGGTCTTAATAACTCAAAAAGGTTGGAACAGAGTTCCTACAAAGGTTTTGGACAGTGATTTTAACCCTAACGCCAAAAACCTTAAACCTATCCATAGCCCCATAACCAAATACCCGGGTATTACCTTCAGGAAGCTTGAAAACCCCCAATTTTTTTTTTCTTTGTTCTTTTTTTTTGGTCTAATTAACTCCAAAAGGTTGGAAAAGAGTTCCTACAAAGGTTTTGGACAGTGATTTTTACCCTCACGCCAAAAACCTTAAACCTTACCCTAGCCCCATAACCTAATACCCGGGTCTTACCTTCAGGAAGCCCGAACACCCCAAATATATATTTTTTATTTTTATTTTTTGTGGTCTAACTAACTCCAAAAGGTTGGAAAAGAGTTCCTACAAAGGTTTTTGACAGTGATTTTAACCCTAACGCCAAAAACCTTAAATGTTTCCAAAGCCCCATAACCTAATACCCGGGTATTACCTTCAGGAAGCCCGAACACCCCAAATATGTTTTTTTCATTTTTCATTTTTTTTTGGTGTAACCAACTCCAAAAGGTCTGAAACATGTTCCTAAAAAGGTTTTGGACAGTGATTTTAACCTTAACGCCAAAAACCTTAAACCTAACCCTAGCCCCATAACCTTATACCCGGGTATTACCTTCAGGAAGCCCAAAACCCCAAATATTTTTTTTTCATTTTCATTTTTTTTTGGTCTCACTAACTCCAAAAGGTTGGAAAAGAGTTCCTACAAAGGTTTTGGACAGGGATTTTAACCCTAACGCCAAAAACCTTAAACCTAACCCTAGCCCCATAACCTTATACCCGGGTATTACCTTCAGGAAGCCCAAACACCCCAAATATTTCTTTTTCATTTTACAATTTTTTTTTGGTGTAACTAACTCCATAAGGTCTGAAACATGTTCCTAAAAAGGTTTTGGACAGTGATTTTAACCCTAACGCCAAAAACATTAAACCTTTCCCTAGCCCCATAATCTAATACCTTCAGGAAGACCGAACACCCCAAATATTTTTTTTTCATTTTTCGTTTATTTTTGGTGTAACTAACTCCAAAAGGTTGGAAAAGAGTTCCTACAAAGGTTTTGGACAGTGATTTTAACCTTAACGCCAAAAACCTTAAACCTTACCCTAGCCCCATAACCTTATACCCGGGTATTACCTTAAGGAAGCCCGAACACCCCAAATTTTTTTTTTTCATTTTTCTTTTTTTTTAGGTCTAACTACTCCAAAAGGTTGGAAAAGAGCTCCTACACAGGTTTTGGACAGTGATTTTAACCCCAATGCCAAAAACCTTAAACCATACCAAAGCCCCATAATCTAATACCCGGGTATTACCTTCAGGAAGCCCAAACACCCCAAATATTTCTTTTTCATTTTACAATTTTTTTTTTTGGTGTAACTAACTCCAAAAGGTTGGAAAAGAGTTCCTACAAAGGTTTTGGACAGTGATTTTAACCCTAACGCCAAAAACATTAAACCTTTCCCTAGCCCCATAATCTAATACCTTCAGGAAGACCGAACACCTCAAATATTTTTTTTTCATTTTTCGTTTATTTTTGGTGTAACTAACTCCAAAAGGTTGGAAAAGAGTTCCTACAAAGGTTTTGGACAGGGATTTTAACCCTCACGCCAAAAACCTTAAACCTTACCAAAGCCCCATAACCTAATACGCGGGTATTACCTTCAGGAAGCCCGAACACCCCAAATATTTCTTTTTCATTTTTCGTTTTTTTTTAGGTCTAACTAACTCCAAAAGGTTGGAAAAGAGTTCCTACAAAGGTTTTGGACAGTGATTTTAACCCTAATGCAAAAAAACCTTAAACCATACCAAAGCCCCATAACCTAATACCCGGGTATTACCTTCAGGAAGCCCGAACACCCCAAATATTTCTTTTTCATTTTACAATTTTTTTTTTGGTGTAACTAACTCCAAAAGGTTGGAAAAGAGTTCCTACAAAGGTTTTGGACAGTGATTTTAACCCTAACGCCAAAAAACTTAAACCTTACCCTAGCCCCAAAACCTAATACCCGGGTATTACCTTGAGGAAGCCCAAAACCCCAAATATTTTTTTTTCATTTTCATTTTTTTGGGTCTAACTAACTCCAAAAGGTTGGAAAAGAGTTCCTACAAAGGTTTTGGACAGGGATTTTAACCCTAACGCCAAAAACCTTAAACCTTACCCTAGCCCCATAACCTTATACCCGGGTATTACCTTAAGGAAGCCTTAACAACCCAAACATTTTTTTTCTTTTTTCGTTTTTTTTTTTGGTCTAACTAACTCCAAAAGGTTGGAAAAGAGTTCCTACAAAGGTTTTGGACAGTGATTTTAACCCTAATGCAAAAAACCTTAAACCTTACCCGAGCCCCGTAACCTAATACCCGGGTATTACCTTAAGGAAGCCCTTAACAACCCAAAAAATTTTTTTTTTTTTTGTTTTTTTTTTGGTCTAACAACTCCGAAAGGTTGGAAAAGAGTTCCTACAAAGGTTTTGGACAGTGACTTTAACCCTAACGCCAAAAACCTTTAACCTTTCCCTAGCCCCAAAACCTAATACCCGGGTATTACCTTCAGGAAGCCCGAAAACCACAAATATTTTTTTTCATTTTTCCTTTTTTTTTTGGTCTAACTAACTCCAAAAGGTTGGAAAAGAGTTCCTACAAAGGTTTTGGACAGTGATTTTAACCCTAACGCCAAAAACCTTCAACCTTACCCTAGCCCCAAAACCTAATACCCGGGTATTACCTTCAGGAAGCGCGAAATCCCCAACTATTTTTTTTTCTTTTATCTTTTTTTTTGGTCTAACTAACTCCAAAAGGTTGGAAAAGAGTTCCTACAAAGGTTTTGGACAGTGATTTTAACCCTAACAATAAAAACCTTAAACCTTACCATAGCCCCATAACCTAATACCCGGGTATTACCTTCAGGAAGCCCGAACACCCCAAATATTTTATTTTCATTTTCCTTTTTTTTTTTGGTCAAACTAAATCCAAAAGGTTGGAAAAGAGTTCTTTTAAAGGTTTTGGACAGTGATTTTAACCCTAACGCCAAAAACCTTAAACCTTAACCTAGCCCCAAAACCTGATACCCGGGTATTACCTTCAGGAGGCCCGAAAACCACAAATATTTTTTTTTCATTTTTCATTTTTTTTTGGTCTAACTAACTCCAAAAGGTTGGAAAAGAGTTCCTACAAAGGTTTTGGACAGTGATTTTAACCCTCACGCCAAAAACCTTAAACCTTAACCTAGCCCCAAAACCTGATACCCGGGTATTACCTTCAGGAAGCCCGAAAACCACAAATATTTTTTTTTTCATTTTTCATTTTTTTTTGTCTAACTTACTCCAAAAGGTTGGAAAAGAGTTCTTACAAAGGTTTTGGACAGTAATTTTAACTCTAACGCCAAAAAACCTTAAACCTTACCCTAGCCCCATAACCTAATACAAGGGTATTACCTTCAGGAAGCCTTTACACCCCAAAAAAAATTTATTTCATTTTTCGTTTTTTTTGGTCTAACTAACTCCAAAAAGTCCTGAAACATGTTCCTAAAAAGGTTTTGGACAGTGATTTTAACCCTAACGCCAAAAACCTTCAACCTTTCCCTAGCCCCAAAACCTAATACCCGGGTATTACCTTCAGGAAGCCCGAAAACCACAATTATTATTTTTTGTTTTTCATTTTTTTTTTTTGGTCTAACTAACTCCAAAAGGTTGGAAAAGAGTTCCTATAAAGGTTTTGGACAGTGATTTTAACCCTAACACTAAAAACCTTAAACCTTACCATAGCCCCATAACCTAATACCCGGGTATTACCTTCAGGAACCCCGAAGACCCCAAATATTTTTTTTTTTCATTTTTGGTTTTTTTTTGGTCTAACTAACTCCAAAAGGTTGGAAAAGAGTTCCTACAAAGGTTTTGGACAGTGATTTTAACCCTAACGCCAAAAACCTTAAACCTTACCCTAGCCCCAAAACCTAATACCGGGGTATTACCTTCAGGAAGGCCGAACACCCCAAATTTTTTTTTTTTCATTTTTCGTTATTTTTTGGTCTAACTAATTCCAAAATGTCTGAAACATGTTCCTAAAAAGGTTTTGGACAGTAATTTTAACTCTAAAGCCAAAAACCTTAAACCTTACCCTAGCCCATAACCTAATACCCGGGTATTACCTTCAGGAAGCCCGAAAACCCCAAATATTTTTTTTTCATTTTTCGTTTTTTTTTTGGTCTAACTAACTCCGAAAGGGTTGGAAAAGAGTTCCTACAAAGGTTTTGGACAGTGATTTTAACCCTCACGCCAAAAAACTTAAACCTTACCCTAGCCCCAAAACCTAATACCCGGTTATTACCTAAAGGAAGCCCTACCACCCCCAAAAAAATTTTATTATTATTTTTTGTTTTTTTTCTGGTCTAACTAACTCCAAAAAGTCCTGAAACATGTTCCTAAAAAGGTTTTGGACAGTGATTTTAACCCTAACGCCAAAAACCTTCAACCTTACCCTAGCCCCAAAACCTAATACCCGGGTATTACCTTCAGGAAGCCCGAAAACCACAAATATTGTTTTTTCATTTTTCCTTTTTTTCTTGTCTAACTAACTCCAAAAGGTTGGAAAAGAGTTCCTACAAAGGTTTTGGACAGTGATTTTAACCCTAACACTAAAAACCTTAAACCTTACCATAGCCCCATAACCTAATACCCGGGTATTACCTTCAGGAAGCGCGAAATCCCCAACTATTTTTTTTTCTTTTATCTTTTTTTTTGGTCTAACTAACTCCAAAAGGTTGGAAAAGAGTTCCTACAAAGGTTTTGGACAGTGATTTTAACCCTCACGCCAAAAACCTTAAACCTTACCCTAGCCCCATAACCTAATACCCGGGAATTACCGTCAGGAAGTACAAACAACCCAAATATATTTTTTTCATTTTTCATTTTTTTTTGGTCTAACTCCAAAAGGTTGGAAACGAGTTCCTACAAAGGTTTTGGACACTGATTTTAACCCAAACGCAAAAAACCTTAAACCTTACCCTAAACCCATAACCTAATACATGAATTACCTTCAGGAAGCCCGAACAACCCAAATATTTTTTTTTCATTTTTCATTTTTTTTTGGTCTAACTAACTCCAAAAGGTTGGAAACGAGTTTCTACAAAGGTTTTGGACAGTGATTTCAACCCAAACGCCAAAAAACCTTAAACCTTACCCTAGCCCCATAACCTAATACAAGGGTATTACCTTCAGGAAGCCTTTACACCCCAAAAAAAATTTATTTCATTTTTAATTTTTTGGTCAAACTAACTCCAAAAGGTTGGAAAAGAGTTCCTACAAAGGTTTTGGACAGTGATTTTAACCCTAACGCCAAAAACCTTAAACCTTTCCAAAGCCTCATAACCTAATACCCGGGTATTACCTTCAGGAAGCCCGAAAACCCCCAATTTTTTTTTCCTTTTTCATTTTTTTTTTGGTCTAACTAACTCCAAAAGGTTGGAAAAGAGTTCCTATAAAGGGTTTGGACAGTGATTTTAACCCTAATGCCAAAAACCTTAAACCTTTCCAAAGCCCCATAAACTAATACTAATAAGGAAGCCCGAACACCCCAAATATATTTTTTTTTAATTAATCATTTTTTTTGGTCTAACTAACTCCAAAAGGTTGGAAAAGAGTTCCTACAAAGGTTTTGGACAGTGATTTTAACCCTCACGCTAAAAACCTTAAACCTTAACCTAGCCCCAAAACCTGATACCCGGGTATTAACTTCAGGAGGCCCGAAAACCACAAATATTTTTTTTTCATTTTTCATTTTTTTTTGGTCTAACTCCAAAAGGTTGGAAAAGAGTTCTTACAAAGGTTTTGGACAGTAATTTTAACTCTAACGCCAAAAAACCTTAAACCTTACCCTAGCCCCATAACCTAATAAAAGGGTATTACCTTCAGGAAGCCCGAAAACCCCATATATTTTTTTTTCATTTTTCGTTTTTTTTTTGGTCTAACTATCTCCAAAAGGTTGGAAAAGAGTTCCTACAAAGGTTTTGGACAGTGATTTTAACCCTAACGCCAAAAACCTTAAACCTTACCCTAGCCCCAAAACCCAATACCCGGGTATTACCTTCAGGAACCCCGAAGACCCCAAATATTTTTTTTTTCATTTTTGGTTTTTTTTTGGTCTAACTAACTCCAAAATGTTGGAAAAGAGTTCCTACAAAGGTTTTGGACAGTGATTTTAACCCTAACGCCAAAAACCTTAAACCTTACCCTAGCCCCAAAACCTAATACCGGGGTATTACCTTCAGGAAGGCCGAACACCTCCAATTTTTTTTTTTTCATTTTTCGTTATTTTTTGGTCTAACTAATTCCAAAATGTCTGAAACATGTTCCTAAAAAGGTTTTGGACAGTAATTTTAACTCTAAAGCCAAAAACCTTAAACCTTACCCTAGCCCATAACCTAATACCCGGGTATTACCTTCAGGAAGCCCGAAAACCCCAAATATTTTTTTTTCATTTTTCATTTTTTTTTGGTCTAACTCCAAAAGGTTGGAAAAGAGTTCCTACAAAGGTTTTGGACAGTGATTTTAACCCTCACGCCAAAAAACTTAAACCTTACCCTAGCCCCAAAACCTAATACCCGGTTATTACCTAAAGGGAGCCCTACCACCCCAAAAAAAATTTTATTATTATTTTTTGTTTTTTTTTGGTCTAACGAACTCCAAAAAGTCCTGAAACATGTTCCTAAAAAGGTTTTGGACAGTGATTTTAACCCTAACGCCAAAAACCTTCAACCTTACCCTAGCCCCAAAACCTAATACCCGGGTATTACCTTCAGGAAGCCCGAAAACCACAAATATTGTTTTTTCATTTTTCCTTTTTTTCTTGTCTAACTAACTCCAAAAGGTTGGAAAAGAGTTCCTACAAAGGTTTTGGACAGTGATTTTAACCCTCACGCCAAAAACCTTAAACCTTACCCTAGCCCCATAACCTAATACCGAATTACCGTCAGGAAGTACAAACAACCCAAATATATTTTTTTCATTTTTCATTTTTTTTTGGTCTAACTCCAAAAGGTTGGAAACGAGTTCCTACAAAGGTTTTGGACACTGATTTTAACCCAAATGCAAAAAACCTTAAACCTTACCCTAAACCCATAACCTAATACATGAATTACCTTCAGGAAGCCCGAACAACCCAAATATTTTTTTTTCATTTTTCATTTTTTTTTGGTCTAACTAACTCCAAAAGGTTGGAAACGAGTTTCTACAAAGGTTTTGGACAGTGATTTCAACCCAAACGCCAAAAAACCTTAAACCTTACCCTAGCCCCATAACCTAATACAAGGGTATTACCTTCAGGAAGCCTTTACACCCCAAAAAAAATTTATTTCATTTTTAATTTTTTGGTCAAACTAACTCCAAAAGGTTGAAAAAGAGTTCCTACAAAGGTTTTGGACAGTGATTCTAACCCTAACGCCAAAAACCTTAAACCTTTCCTAAGCCTCATAACCTAATACCCGGGTATTACCTTCAGGAAGCCCGAAAACCCCCAATTTTTTTTTCCTTTTTCATTTTTTTTTTTGGTCTAACTAACTCCAAAAGGTTTGAAAAGAGTTCCTACAAAGGTTTTGGACAGTGATTTTAACCCTAATGCCAAAAACCTTAAACCTTTCCAAAGCCCCATAAACTAATACTAATAAGGAAGCCCGAACACCCCAAATATATTTTTTTTAATTAATCATTTTTTTTGGTCTAACTAACTCCAAAAGGTTGGAAAAGAGTTCCTACAAAGGTTTTGGACAGTGATTTTAACCCTAACGCCAAAAACCTTAAACCTTACCCTAGCCCCAAAACCTAATACCGGGGTATTACCTTCAGGAAGGCCGAACACCCCAATTTTTTTTTTTTTCATCTTTCGTTATTTTTTGGTCTAACTAATTCCAAAAGGTCTGAAACATGTTCCTAAAAAGGTTTTGGACAGTAATTTTAACTCTAACGCCAAAAAACCTTGAACCTTACCCTAGCCCCATAACCTAATACCTGGGTATTACCTTCAGGAAGCCCGAAAACCCCAAATATTTTTTTTTCATTTTTCGTTTTTTTTGGTCTAACTAACTCCGAAAGGGTTGGAAAAGAGTTCCTACAAAGGTTTTGGACACTGATTTTAACCCTCACGCCAAAAAACTTAAACCTTACCCTAGCCCCAAAACCTAATACCCGGGTATTACCTTCAGGAAGCCCGAACACCCCAAATATTTTATTTTCATTTTTCTTTTTTTTTTGGTCAAACTAAATCCAAAAGGTTGGAAAAGAGTTCGTATAAAGGTTTTGGACAGGGATTTTAACCCTAACGCCAAAAACCTTAAACCTTAACCTAGCCCCAAAACCTGATACCCGGGTATTACCTTCAGGAGGCCCGAAAACCACAAATTTTTTTTTTTCATTTTTCATTTTTTTTTGGTCTAACTTACTCCAAAAGGTTGGAAAAGAGTTCTTACAAAGGTTTTGGACAGTAATTTTAACTCTAACGCCAAAAAACCTTAAACCTTACCCTAGCCCCATAACCTAATACAAGGGTATTACCTTCAGGAAGCCTTTACACCCCAAAAAAAATTTATTTCATTTTTCGTTTTTTTTTTGGTCTAACTAACTCCAAAAGGTTGGAAAAGAGTTCCTACAAAGGTTTTGGACAGTGATTTTAACCCTCACGCCAAAAACCTTAAACCTTAACCTAGCCCCAAAACCTGATACCCGGGTATTACCTTCAGGAAGCCTTTACACCCCAAAAAAAATTTATTTCATTTTTCGTTTTTTTTTGGTCTAACTAACTCCAAAAGGTTGGAAAAGAGTTCCTACAAAGGTTTTAGACAGTGATTTTAACCCTCACGCCAAAAACCTTAAACCTTTTCAAAGCTTCATAACCTAATTCCCGGGTATTACCTTCAGGAAGCCCGAAAACCCCAAATATTTTTTTTTCATTTTTCGTTTTTTTTTTGGTCTAACTAACTCCAAAAGGTTGGAAAAGAGTTCCTATAAAGGGTTTGGACAGTGATTTTAACCCTAATGCCAAAAACCTTAAACCTTTCCAAAGCCCCATAAACTAATACTAATAAGGAAGCCTTTACACCCCAAAAAAAATTTATTTCATTTTTCGTTTTTTTTTGGTCTAACTAACTCCAAAAGGTTGGAAAAGAGTCCCTACAAAGGTTTTAGACAGTGATTTTAACCTTAACGCCAAAAACCTTAAACCTTTCCAAAGCCTCATAACCTAATACCCGGGTATTACCTTCAGGAAGCCCGAAAACCCCAAATATTTTTTTTTCATTTTTCGTTTTTTTTTTGGTCTAACTAACTCCGAAAGGGTTGGAAAAGAGTTCCTACAAAGGTTTTGGACAGTGATTTTAACCCTCACGCCAAAAAACTTAAACCTTACCCTAGCCCCAAAACCTAATATCGGGGTATTACCTTCAGGAAGCCCGAACACCCCAAATAGTTTTTTTTAATTTTTCTTTTTTTTTAGGTCTAACTAACTCCAAAAGGTTGGAAAAGAGTTCCTACACAGGTTTTGGACAGTGATTTTAACCCTCACGCCAAAAAACTTAAACCTTACCCTAGCCCCAAAACCTAATACCCGGGTATTACCTTCAGGAAGCCCGAAAACCCCAAATATTTTTTTTTCATTTTTCGTTTTTTTTTGGTCTAACTAACTCCGAAAGGGTTGGAAAAGAGTTCCTACAAAGGTTTTGGACAGTGATTTTAACCCTCACGCCAAAAACCTTAAACCTTAACCTAGCCCCAAAACCTGATACCCGGGTATTACCTTCAGGAAGCCTTTACACCCCAAAAAAAATTTATTTCATTTTTCGTTTTTTTTTGGTCTAACTAACTCCAAAAGGTTGGAAAAGAGTTCCTACAAAGGTTTTAGACAGTGATTTTAACCCTCACGCCAAAAACCTTAAACCTTTTCAAAGCTTCATAACCTAATTCCCGGGTATTACCTTCAGGAAGCCCGAAAACCCCAAATATTTTTTTTTCATTTTTCGTTTTTTTTTTGGTCTAACTAACTCCAAAAGGTTGGAAAAGAGTTCCTATAAAGGGTTTGGACAGTGATTTTAACCCTAATGCCAAAAACCTTAAACCTTTCCAAAGCCCCATAAACTAATACTAATAAGGAAGCCCGAACACCCCAAATATTTTTTTTTTAAATTAATCATTTTTTTTTGGTCTAACTAACTCCAAAAGGTTGGAAAAGAGTTCCTACAAAGGTTTTGGACAGTGATTTTAACCCTCACGCCAAAAAACTTAAACCTTACCCTAGCCCCAAAACCTAATACCCGGGTATTACCTTCAGGAAGCCCGAAAACCCCAAATATTTTTTTTTCATTTTTCGTTTTTTTTTGGTCTAACTAACTCCGAAAGGGTTGGAAAAGAGTTCCTACAAAGGTTTTGGACAGTGATTTTAACCCTCACGCCAAAAAACTTAAACCTTACCCTAGACCCAAAACCTAATACCCGGGTATTACCTTCAGGAAGCCCGAAAACCCCAAATATTTTTTTTTCATTTTTCGTTTTTTTTTGGTCTAACTAACTCCAAAAGGTTGGAAAAGAGTTCCTACAAAGGTTTTGGACAGTGATTTTAACCCTCACGCCAAAAAACTTAAACCTTACCCTAGCCCCAAAACCTAATACCCGGGTATTACCTTCAGGAAGCCCGAAAACCCCAAATATTTTTTTTTCATTTTTCGTTTTTTTTTTGGTCTAACTAACTCCGAAAGGGTTGGAAAAGAGTTCCTACAAAGGTTTTGGACAGTGATTTTAACCCTCACGCCAAAAAACTTAAACCTTACCCTAGCCCCAAAACCTAATACCGGGGTATTACCTTCAGGAAGCCCGAACACCCCAAATAGTTTTTTTTAATTTTTCTTTTTTTTTAGGTCTAACTAACTCCAAAAGGTTGGAAAAGAGTTCCTACAAAGGTTTTGGACAGTGATTTTAACCCTCACGCCAAAAAACTTAAACCTTACCCTAGCCCCAAAACCTAATACCCGGGTATTACCTTCAGGAAGCCCGAAAACCCCAAATATTTTTTTTTCATTTTTCGTTTTTTTTTGGTCTAACTAACTCCGAAAGGGTTGGAAAAGAGTTCCTACAAAGGTTTTGGACAGTGATTTTAACCCTCACGCCAAAAAACTTAAACCTTACCCTAGCCCCAAAACCTAATACCGGGGTATTACCTTCAGGAAGCCCGAACACCCCAAATATTTTTTTTTCATTTTTCTTTTTTTTTAGGTCTAACTAACTCCAAAAGGTTGGAAAAGAGTTCCTACACAGGTTTTGGACAGTGATTTTAACCCTCACGCCAAAAAACTCAAACCTTACCCTAGCCCCAAAACCTAATACCCGGGTATTACCTTCAGGAAGCCCGAAAACCCCAAATATTTTTTTTTCATTTTTCGTTTTTTTTTTGGTCTAACTAACTCCGAAAGGGTTGGAAAAGAGTTCCTACAAAGTTTTTGGACAGTGATTTTAACCCTCACGCCAAAAAACTTAAACCTTACCCTAGCCCCAAAACCTAATACCCCGGTATTACCTTCAGGAGGCCCGAACACCCCAAATATTTTATTTTCATTTTTCTTTTTTTTTTGGTCAAACTAAATCCAAAAGGTTGGAAAAGAGTTCTTATAAAGGTTTTGGACAGTGATTTTAACCCTAACGCCAAAAACCTTAAACCTTAACCTAGCCCCAGCCCCAAAACCTTATACCCGGGTATTACCTTCAGGAGGCCCGAAAACCACAAATATTTTTTTTTCATTTTTTATTTTTTTTTGGTCTAACTAATTCCAAAAGGTTGGAAAAGAGTTCCTACAAAGGTTTTGCACAGTGATTTTAACCCTCACGCCAAAAACCTTAAACCTTAACCTAGCCCCAAAACCTGATACCCGGGTATTACCTTCAGGAAGCCCGAACACCCCAAATATTTTTTTTTCATTTTTCTTTTTTTTTGGTCTAACTAACTCCAAAAGGTTGGAAAAGAGTTCCTACAAAGGTTTTGGACAGTGATTTTAACCCTAACGCCAAAAACCTTAAACCTTACCCTAGCCCCATAACCTTATACCCGGGTATTACCTTCAGGAAGCCCAAACACCCCAAATATTTCTTTTTCATTTTACAATTTTTTTTTGGTGTAACTAACTCCATAAGGTCTGAAACATGTTCCTAAAAAGATTTTGGACAGTGATTTTAACCCTAACGCCAAAAACATTAAACCTTTCCCTAGCCCCATAATCTAATACCTTCAGGAAGCCCGAACACCCCAAATATTTTTTTTTCATTTTTCGTTTTTTTTTAGGTCTAACTAACTCCAAAAGGTTGGAAAAGAGTTCCTACACAGGTTTTGGACAGTGATTTTAACCCTAATGCCAAAAACCTTAAACCATACCAAAGCCCCATTACCTAATACCCAGGTATTACCTTCAGGAAGACCGAACACCCCAAACATTTTTTTTTCTTTTTTCTTTTTTTTTTGGTCTAACTAACTCCAAATGGTTGGAAAAGAGTTCCTACAAAGGTTTTGGACACTGATTTTAACCCTCACGCCAAAAACCTTAAACCTTATTATAGCCCCATAACCTAATACCCGGGTATTACCTTCAGGAAGCCAGAACACCCCAAATATTTTTTTTTTCTTTTTCTTTTTTTTTTTTGGTCAAACTAAATCCAAAAGATTGGAAAAGAGTTCCTATAAACGTTTTGGACAGTGATTTTAACCCTAACGCCAAAAACCTTTAACTTTACCCTAGCCCCAAAACCCAATAACCGGGTATTACCTTCAGGAAGCCCGAAGACCCCAAATATTTTTTTTTCATTTTTGGTTTTTTTTTGGTCTAACTAACTCCAAAAGGTTGGAAAAGAGTTCCTACAAAGGTTTTGGACAGTGATTTTAACCCTAACGCCAAAAACCTTAAACCTTACCCTAGCCCCAAAACCTAATACCGGGGTATTACCTTCAGGAAGCCCGAAGACCCCAAATATTTTTTTTCCATTTTTCGTTTTTTTTTGGTCTAACTAATTCCAAAAGGTCTGAAACATGTTCCTAAAAAGGTTTTGGACAGTGAATTTAACCCTCACGCCAAAAACCTTAAACCTTACCCTATCCCCATAACCTAATACCCGGGTATTACCTTCAGGAAGCCCGAACACCCCAAATATTTTATTTTCATTTTTCTTTTTTTTGGTCAAACTAAATCCAAAAGGTTGGAAAAGAGTTCTTATAAAGGTTTTGGACAGTGATTTTAACCCTAACGCCAAAAACCTTAAACCTTAACCTAGCCCCAAAACCTGATACCCGGGTATTACCTTCAGGAGGCCCGAAAACCACAAATATTTTTTTTTCATTTTTTATTTTTTTTTGGTCTAACTAATTCCAAAAGGTTGGAAAAGAGTTCCTACAAAGGTTTTGCACAGTGATTTTAACCCTCACGCCAAAAACCTTAAACCTTAACCTAGCCCCAAAACCTGATACCCGGGTATTACCTTCAGGAAGCCCGAACACCCCAAATATTTTTTTTTCATTTTTCATTTTTTTTGGTCTAACTAACTCCAAAAGGTTGGAAAAGAGTTCCTACAAAGGTTTTGGACAGTGATTTTAACCCTCACGCCAAAAACCTTAAACCTTACCATAGCCCCATTACCTAATAGCCGGGTATTACCTTCAGGAAGACTGAAAACCCGAAATATTTTTTTTTAATTTTTCATTTTTTTTTGGTCTAAATAACTCCAAAAGGTTGGAAAAGAGTTCCTACAAAGGTTTTGGACAGTGATTTTTACCCTAACGCCGAAAGACTCAAACGTTTCCAAAGCCCCAAAACCTAATACCCGGGTATTACCTTCAGGAAGCCCGAACACCCCAAATATGTTTTTTCCATTTTTCATTTTTTTTTGGTCTAACTAATTCCAAAAGGTTGGAAAAGAGTTCCTACAGAGGTTTTGGACAGTGATTTTAACCCTAACGCCAAAAACCTTTAACTTTACCCTAGCCCCAAAACCTGATACCCGGGTATTACCTTCAGGAAGCCCGAAAACCCCCATTTTTATTTTTCATTTTTCATTTTTTTTTTGGTCTAGCTAACTCCAAAAGGTTGGAAAAGAGTTCCTACAAAGGTTTTGGACAGTGATTTTAATCCTAACGCCAAAAACCTTAAACCTTAACCTAGCCCCAAAACCTTATACCCGGGTATTACCTTCAGGAGGCCCGAAAACCACAAATATTTTTTTTTCATTTTTTATTTTTTTTTGGTCTAACTAATTCCAAAAGGTTTGAAAAGAGTTCCTACAAAGGTTTTGCACAGTGATTTTAACCCTCACGCCAAAAACCTTAAACCTTAACCTAGCCCCAAAACCTGATACCCGGGTATTACCTTCAGGAAGCCCGAACACCCCAAATATTTTTTTTTCATTTTCATTTTTTTTGGTCTAACTAACTCCAAAAGGTTGGAAAAGAGTTCCTACAAAGGTTTTGGACAGTGATTTTAACCCTAACACCAAAAACCTTAAACCTTACCCTAGCCCCATAACCTTATACCCGGGTATTACCTTCAGGAAGCCCGAACACCCCAAATATATATATTTTATTTTTATTTTTCATTTGTTTTTTGGTCTAACTCACTCCAAAAGGTTGGAAAAGAGTTCCTACAAAGGTTTTGGACAGTGATTTTAACCCTCACGCCAAAAACCTTAAACCTTACCATAGCCCCATTACCAAATACCCGGGTATTACCTTCAGGAAACCTTAAGGAAGACTGA